>SJYT01071334.1:1237192-1352315 GCA_006410635.1 Cephalophus harveyi
AACTCTCACATCCATACATGACCACAGGAAAAACCATAGCCTTAACTAGACGGACCTTAGTCGGCAAAGTAATGTCTCTGCTTTTGAAAATGCTATCTAGGTTGGACATAACTTTTCTTCCAAGGAGTAAGCATCTTCTAATTTCATGCCTGCAGTCACCATCTGATTTTGGAGCCCAAAAAAATAAAGTCTGGCGCTGTTTCCACTGTTTCCCCATCTATTTCCCATGAAGTGATGGGACCAGATGCCATGATCTTCGTTTTCTGAATGTTGAGCTTCTAAGTGCTTTTACTTCTTAGAATTCCTTTGTTATTTGTCTTCTTATAAGTAGCATGTTTCTAATAAATTTTATTTTGAAGAATATATCATTTTTCTGTTTTAATTAGACATATTTAACTATGTAGATATTCCCCAACAAACATTCCCTTCCATCAGGGGACTTCCACAAGCCTCTTATCCTTGTCCATCAGACAACAGACAGAAAGAAAATCACACTTAGGGAAAACTAACCAAACTGATCACATGAACCACAGCCTTGTCTAACTCAATGGTAGTCCATGCCGTGTAGGGCCACCCAAGATGGATGGGTCATGGTAGAGAGTTCTGACAAAATGTGGTCCACTGGAGAAGGGAATGCAAACCACTTCAGCATTCTTGCCTTGAGAACCCCATGAACATTATGAAAAGGCAAAAAGATAGGCCACTGAAAGATGAACTCCCCAGGTCAGTAGGTGCCCAATATGCTATTGCAGAGGAGTGGAGAAATAGGTACAGAAAGAATGAAGAGATGGAGCCAAACCAAAAACAATGCCCAGTTGTGGTGATGGAAGTATACTGGTGATGAAAGTAAAGTGTGATGCTATAAGAACAATATTGCACAGGAACCTGGAGTGTTAGGTCCATGAATCAAGGCAAATTGGAAGTGGTCAAACAGGATATGGCAAGAGTGAACATTGACATTTTAGGAATCAGAGAACTATAATGGACCAGAATGTTGAATAGAATTCAGGTGACCATTATATCTACTGTTGTAGGTGATGAATTCCTTAGAAGAAATGGAGTAGCCCTCATAGTGGACAAAAGAATCTGAAATGCAGTACTTGGGTGCAGTCTCAAAAATGACAAAATCTTCTCTATATCTGAGGCAAACCATTCAATACACAGTAATCCAAGTTTATGCACCAACCACTAATAGCAAAGAAGCTGAAGTCGAAAGGTTCTATGATGACCTCCAGAAATAACAGCAAAAAAGATGTCCTTTTCATCATAGGGGACTGGAATGCAAAATTAGGAAGTCAAGAGATACCTAGAGTAACAGGCAATTTTCGCCTTGGAGTACAGAATGAAGTACTAACAGAAATTTCCCAAGACAACACACTGGTCATAGCCAACACACTCTTCCAACAACCCAAGAGACGACTGTACACGTGGACATCATCAGATGGGCAATACTAAGTTCAGATTGATTATATTTTTCTCAGCAGAAGATGGAGAAGCTCTATACAGTCAGCATAAACAAGAACAGGAGCAGACTGTGGCTCAGATCATGAACTCCTTATTGCAAAAATCNACAACCCAAGAGACGACTGTACACGTGGACATCATCAGATGGGCAATACTAAGTTCAGATTGATTATATTTTTCTCAGCAGAAGATGGAGAAGCTCTATACAGTCAGCATAAACAAGAACAGGAGCAGACTGTGGCTCAGATCATGAGCTCCTTATTGCAAAAATCAGACAAATAGAGAAAGTAGGGAAAATCACTAGTCCATTCAGATATGACCTAATCAAATCCCTTATGATTATACAGTAAGTGTAAGTGAAGTCGCTCAGTCGTGTCCGACTCTTTGCGACCCCGTGGACTGTAGCCTACCAGGCTCCTCCACCCATGGGATTCTCCAGGCAGGAATACTGGAGTGGGTTGCCATTTCCTTCTCTGGGGGGTCTTCCCAACCCAGGGATAGAACTCAGGTCTCCTGCATTGGAGGCAGACGCTTTAACCTCTGAGCCACCAGGGAAGCCTTATGATTATACAGTGGAAATGACAAATAGATTCAAGGGATTAGATCTGATAGACAGAGTACCTGAAGAGCTACGGACGGTGGTTTGTGACATTGTATAGGAGGCAATGATTAAAACCATCCCCAAGAATAAAGAAATGCAAAAAGGCAAAATGGTTGTCTGAGGAGGCCTAACAAATAGCTGCGAAAGGAAGAGGAGCTGAAGGCAAAGGAGAAAACGAAAGATATACCCATCTGAATGCAGAATTCCAAAGAATAGCAAAGTAGAAATATGAGAGCCTTCCTCAGTGATCAGTGCAAAAAATTAGAGGACAACAATGGAATGGGAAAGTCTGGAGATCTCTTCAAGAAAATTAGAGATACTAAGGGAACATTTCATGCAAAGATGGGCACAGTAAAGGACATAAATGGTATGGACCTAACAGAAGCAAAAGATAGTAAGAGGAGGTGGCGAGAATACACAGAAGGACTATACAAAAAAGATCTTCATGACCCAGATAACCACGATGGTGTGATCACTCAACTAGAGCCAGACATCTGAGTTCTAAGTCAAGTGGGCCTTAGGAAGCATTATTACAAACAAAGCTAGTGGAGGTGATGGAATTCCAGCTGAGCTATTTCAAATCCTAAAAGATGATGGCATGAAAGCGCTGCATTCAATATGCCAACAAATTTGGAAAAGTCAGCAGTGGCCACACTGGAAAAGCAGTTTTCATCCCAATCTCAAAGAAAGGCAATGACAAAGAATGTTCAAACTACCTTACAATTGTGCTCATCTAATGTACTAGCAAAGTAATACTGAAAATTTTCCAAGCTAGGCTTCAACAGTACGTTAACTGAGAACTTCCAGATGTGCAAGCTCGATTTAGAAAAGGCGGAGGAAGCAGAGATCAAATTGCCAACATGCGTTGTATTATAGAAAAAGCAAGAGAATTCCAGGAAAACATGTTCTTTATTGACTATGCTAAAGCCTTTGACTATGTGGATCACAACAAGCTGTGGAAAATTCTTCACATGATGGAACTACTAGACCACCTTACCTGCCTCCTGAGAAATCTGTATGGTTAAGAACAAACAGTTAGAACCAGACATGGACAGACTGCTTCCAAATTGGAAAAGGATTATGCCGAGAATGTATATGGTCACCCTGCTTATTTAACTTACATGCAGAGTACATCACGAGAAATGCTGGGCTGGAAGAAGCACAAGCTGGAATCAAGATTGCTAGGAGAAATATCAATAACCTCAGATATGGAGATGACACCACCCTTATGGCAGAAAGTGAAGAGGAACTAAAGAGCCTCTTGATGAAAGTGAAAGAGGAGAATGAAAAGCTGGCTTAAAACTCAACATTCAGAAAACGAAGATCATGGCATCAAGTCCCATCACTTCTTGGCTAATAGATGGGGAAACAATGGAAAAGTGACAGACTTTATTTTCTTGGGCTCCAAAATCACTGCAGATGGTGACTGCAACCATTAAATTAAAGGACACTTGCTCCTTGGAAGAAAGCTATGACAAACCTAGGCAGCCTGTTAAAAAGCAGAGACATTACGTTGCCAACAAAGGTTTGTCTAGTCAAAGCTATGGTTTTTCCAGTAGTCATTTACGGATGTGAGAATTGGACCATAAAGAAAGCTGAGCACCAAAGAATTGACAGTTTTGAACTCTGGTGTTGGAGAAGACTCTTGAGATCCTTTGTACTGCAAGGAGATCCATCCAGTCCATCCTAAATGAATTCAGTCCTGAATATTCATTGGAAGGACTAATGCTGAAGTTGAAAAAAAACTGACTCATTTGAAAAGACCCTGATCCTGGGAAAGATTGAAGGCAGGAGGAGAAGGGGACGACAGAGGATGAAATGGTTGTATGGCATTATTGTATTGTATTGTATTATTGTATTGTATGCTGGACATGTGTCTTAGTAAGCTCTGGGATTTGGTGATGGACAGGGAGGCCTGGGGTGCAGCAGTCCATGGGGTCACAAAGAGTTGGGCATGACTGAGTGACTGAACTCAACTGAACTATGTAGACCTTTTACGTTTACCATATTAAATATTCATGTATAGAACTGATGTGCTTACACTTAAAGAAGCCAGACTTTTTGGTTCATGTAACTTTTATCCTGGTCACATGCACATTGTCTTTTGGGATGTTGATATACTGGGAAAAATCACTAGGCATCCTGCTTTATAAATAAGTTCAAAGACCGTATATATCTGGACACCTCAGTTTAGGGTTAGGGTTTTGAGGTCAGCAGAAAGCAATCCCTGCCTTTTTAAAAGGATTACTGTTGGATACACAAAAGTTGGAGGAGCACTGTCATTTTCTTGTGTGTGTGTGCTTTGGGTTTCGATATATGTGCTGAACATTGCAATTATTATTTTCTAGTCCATAAAGTCCAGTTTGTTACTCCCTAAATTTTGTTTATCACATATATACCTCCCATCTGAATTATGTGTGATTGCAATCAAGGAAAAGAATTCCCTTTGGTTTCTTCACATTTTAACTGATTGCTGAATTCTCCCTGTGATAAGCCTCAGCTTTTGTTTGTTTAATAATGATGTTTTGCTCTCCTTGTCACTACTGGGGAGACAACAGGGAGACACTCCTGGCTGGGAGTGCAGGCTCTGTCTTTCGAGTGCCTTGGGTGATGTGACTTTGGCAGGTTAGTTCACTTACTGAGTCCCAGCTCCCTGTTAATAACAGCTTGCGTTTCTTAGGAATTTTACAGTTTGAAGATCAGATGACATAATATTCGTTTACCCTCAAAATAAGTGGGTTCTCTACGGAGAATAAAAGTAATTTTCAACTTTTCCATTTCATTATAGTAAGATTGATAGTTTAAATAATTTTATCGCTTTTATGCTTCCTTATACAATACTTTGAAATAAATTGCTACCTATTTTCAATCAATAGCTCTGTCTTTAAATTATGTCTACAATTTTGTAAAAGTTATGTTTCATCTAAAGATTTATTTTTTATGTTGTTTGCAGACTTTAAGTTGAACTTTGTTTCATGTGATTGAAAGATGACTGTGTAGTAAGCAAATATAAAATCAGTTGTAACTCCTTTTGTCCTGCTGCTTTTGTCGATTAAATACAACTTATCTTTCCAGCAAATACTAAATCTAGTGATTTGCTGAACAAACATTATCCAATGAGAAGATATTTAGTAAAATTTTTGTATATAGGACAGCTAGCACAAATCTTATTTGCCAAGTCATTTAAATTACCCAGAATTGATTTTTATCAACTCTAAATATCATTTCTGATGATTACTGTATAGACCAAGTAGGTGACCAGCACCTACTTGACCAGCAGGGACTCCAGCAGGAACTCCAAGGGCACTAAGCATCTTCTTTGTGTTCCTGAAATCTTGAAGATGGGCTTACTGTAGTTTATCAGAGAGAAGAAAATCATGTAATGTTCTTGGGATTGGTTGTCGAGCCAGCTTATGTATTTCTAATAGAGAGTGTCTTCTCTCCTGATTTTGGTGGGGATACAATTTGACAATTACCTTCATTGGAACTATTATTATTCCGAGATCATACTTAGAAGTATAAAGCTCCAAACCTAGAACAAAATAAATATTCTATTGGATCTTCTTTTATTCTTATCCTTTGGTATCTGTTTATTTAAAGAATTACATTGGTTCCAGGTGCTGAATATTTGGGTTTGCAACTTGAAAATGAATTCTGTTAGGTTCTTCTAATCTTTTTCTCGATTACACCTAGATTAATTGGCTTAACTTTTCTCTTTACCTAAAAGATTTCTTCTTACTATGCATTGCTCAGTGGGATAATAAATGCATGTGGCTGACAGATTCTGTATGAATAAATTACTGGTGATTTGTATTAATGTATCTCTTATATTTTAAATATTTTGTTTACTGAAATAATATCTCACAAACTAAAGACTAGATAATTTTTTAAAATAATGTAACCACATTTATTTAAGAATGTATTCTAATATCAAACAGCAAAGTACAACAATGCAAAAGTGAAATTGTTTTTGCACCAACCTAATATTTTAAATTGGGGTATAGCCGACTAAGAATGTTATTGTAGTTTCAGGTAGAGAGTGAAGGATCTCAGTCATACATATACGTGAATCCATTTTCCCACCAGTCCCCCTCCCATCCAGGCTGGCAATAACACTGAATAGAGTTCCATGTGCTATACAATAGGTCCTTGTTGTTTATCCATTATGAATATAGCAATGTGTACATGACCTTCCCAGACCTCTTAACTCTCCCTTTCCCCTGACAACCATAAGTTCTTTTTCTACGTCTGTGTGTCTCTGTTTTGTAAGTAAGTTGATTTATATCATTCCTAATTCCACATATAAGGGATGTCATATGATATTTCTCCTCCTTCTGACTTACTTTGTGCCACAGTCTAGGTCCTTCCATGTTTCTGTAAATGGCATTATTTCCTTCTTTTTAAGGGCTGAGTAATATTCCTTTTTATATATGTACTGCATCTTCTTTATCTAGAAAGACTAGATTATTTTAAAACATTAATAAGCATGGCAGTTGATAATGGAGAAAAAAGAACTAAATAGCTGATACATCATAGTAAGTATATTAACTCACATAATTGCAAAGATAGCACTTAACTAGCATACCACAAAATGAAAGTGAATAAAATGGCATATTCTTTGTACATTAAATATACTGGTCTTCCATGTTCTGAGCAGAGAGGAGGGGGGAAAAAAAAACACCTGACTTAAGGCTACTTTTTATGTTATGTTTAAACATTACCAGGTTTACATGAAAGTTGCTGGGTTTTGACTGGATGATTTCCTTGAAGAACTGATTAGCAATAGTTAAAAAAAAAAAAAGGCTGTCCTGTCAACAAGCCTGTCTCTAAGCACTCTTCCTCATGGTTGCTGTCTTATGTCTAGTCATGCCTTTATTTAGTCTTATGATTGGGATATAAAAAGAATATATTTATAGTGTATCACTTCCAAATACAAGGGAAGAAAGCATATTTAATGGAAAAATCAAGTTCTACTTTGGGAAAATCTTAATTGTGAACATTTCATACTTTATTTATTTATTAAATACATTGTTGAATAGTTTGAAAAATCTCATTTATTTGAAATTTTAGAAAGTGCTTGAAGGAATTGCAGACAAACTCATAGCACTGTTATGAAAGGCCAGTAACATTAAGTCCCTAATGAGTAAATATGTAATTTGGTAAAGAGCAACTTGAAGCTAAAACTGTTTAATCATAAGTACCTGTGCATCCTTTGGGACATCCTCAAAGGGTAGTTTTCTGTTTTCGTAAGTTTCACAGGTCTTGGAGAGTTCAACTAATAACACCTTGTCGTGAATGATAAGGTGATGAAATTTTGGTGCCAGGATATCATGCTTCACAGTTCTCATTGATAGCATTTTTAAATTGGATTTGGTAATACCAGAGGACATAACTTAATTAATTTTTACTGTCATTTTAGATGCCTTTCTAAAGCATCTACCTTGTAATTATTGCAAATAGAGGTTTCTAAGAATAAACTTGTTTTTCATGAAGTAGTTATAATCTATTTAGTTAAAAAATAATTTTGATGGAAAGCTGATACATAGATCACATCCCTTTTATATCCTTAGAGGCTTTTTTGACTGGTATTAATTATCTAATTTTTTTCTTTCATGTTCCATATAAGTAGGAGTACAGGAATGCATTTTTAAGGTAGTCGTGAAGAATTTCTAGGAAGCAGTCATGCCATAAAGCTGAGCATTGCCTCTTTTTAAGGTTAAGTAAAGTCCTAACAAGCATTTAGTGGGAATGTGCTGGACTTCTCTATGATTGTTTACTTTGAGAAAATTAGCCTGTGTCTTCATAGTCCTAATACCCATCTCTCTGAAAAGCATGCAGATTTAAATTCACTTTGTCTTAACTCATTTTAGGTATTTGATACAAAATTGACCACTTAGGCAAGAAGAAAAGATTTTTGAGTTTAGTAAAAACTGTACTAAGAAATTCCTGGCTTACTTAGCTTAAATATCCATTAATGTTGACAAGAATATAACTCTGGACAAGGAGATATTTATGACTTTTTAATTTAATAAAATTGCCATGAATTTTCTGTTATAGAAATATACAAGAAATTATCTTGTGTTGAACAGTGTTGAGGTAGGCAGATTAGCTATTTAAATAGGCAACAATCAAATAGAGAAGTAAAATCAGAAAGTCAGGATCTGTGTAAGTCTACTTGTGTACTCCAAAGTTCATATTTTAGTACAGTTGTGTCTTATAAGTAAGAAAGATGTTTGTCAACTAAAGGCCTATTTGGAATATACACTATTTCTTAGGCTTTTTGAGGAGAGGGTGACAGGCACATTGATTTTTAAAAATTTACATAGGAAACTCAAACCGGAGCTCTGTGACAACCTAGAAGGGTGGACTGAGGTGAGAAGTGGGAGGGAGGTTCAAAACAGAGGGCATATATGTATACCTATGGCTGATTATGTTGACGTAGGGTAGAAACCAACACAATATTGTAAAGCAATTACTCTCCAACTAAAAATAAATTTTAAAATTTTTACTTTGAGGGGAAAATAAAGCAATTATTAATTGTATCATTGGGCAATGTTTTAAGTTAATTTATCAAAAATACCATATTTCAAGTGAGGACTTTTTTGGAAAAGCACAGAAAACTAAACTCTTCCAGGAAAAAAAAAAAAGTCTCATAAAGTATATTAAAAACAATGTGTCTGTGTGTGTGTATGCTGGGCACTTCTGTAAGCCATTTATCTGTATTAATTCATTCAATTATTATAGTATCCCCATAAAGTATACTTGTAAGTACAATTCATATATATAAGAATTAAATCTTTAGTGATAAATAGCTAGACTTGAGGTCAGGAATACATCTAACTTCCATGTTTAATTCAACTCTTTATTTTCCCTGCCAAGTAATCCAACTGTGTTGTATGAATGCTTTAATGGTACTTCCTGTCAACTCCATGTCCAATCATATTCCAACATCTCTGGATGGAAGGTATTTATAATTCTCATAAGAACTGTGAAAACTGGCATTAGCTCATTTTCTTGATAGAAACATATAAACGATGTAAGCTGGAAAGTGGCTCTTCCTTGATTTGTTGCTGGATAAATAATTGTGTATTTGAGGTATTTGGTTAATGATATAGTAATAATGAAAATAATTTTATAAGTTTGTAATAATATAATATTACTAATAATAGTAGGAATAGGCACTAACATTTGTATAAGGGTTACTGTGTGTTAGGCACTTCTGTGAGTCATTTTCTTGTATTAATTTATGTAATTCTTACAATATCCCCATAAAGTAAGTATTATTTTGCCCATTTTACCGAAGAGGAAACTGAGATACAAGTCACACAGCTCTTTAGTGCCAGCTGGAGTTTAAAACAAAGACAGTATGACTTAAGATTTCTTCCTTCTAACCAGTATGCTCTCTATACAGTAATAAGCTCAGATTTTTAAAAATAATTTCTGAAAGCAGTGAAATGTCATACTTAATGTATTTTTAAAGACATTGATTCCATTCAGCAAACTCCTCTGAGTGCCTGCCTAGGACTCATTTTATATGGGTATGCAGTGTTGTTTACCTTTAGATTCTAAAACATCATGTATAAAGTCCCCATGGGAGTGTGTAAGAACTACGACATTATACTAAAGTATTTAATAAGTAAAGATCTATGTGTTGGTCAGCCTTCTTTAAGAACTAATTTTTTAAGGACTTTGCTTTTCAAAGTATGGTAATGGGGATTCTTAAAGGTTCATCTCAACACAGCATTCTAAACCATAGCTGTATCATGTGAAAGTAAGGGAAGTCTCTGAGAGTAAAAAGAATTAAGGAGAAAAGAGCGGTGCTGAAACTTAATAAGTTGAGCATAGATACACAAAAGGGAAAGGCCAAGATTAAGACCAGGGCTAAACGCAGAGTAAGTACACCAAATAAGAAATATACACAAAGACCAGGACAAAAGGAAATTAAACTTATACAGGTTACAAATGATACCTGATTATTTATAGAAGCAAATTAAAAGGTCTGTGCAGGAGGCAGTTATAATTTAGATCTCAAGATTCTCACAAATTATTTTAATCAAATAACACTTAATCAACAAACACACAGAGAAACAAGGGGTTGTATGGTGAAATGATCCTGTGAGAACCATGAGACTCTACATATTGAATTATAATTTGTGAAATGTTAAAGAAAATAGCAGATGAAATTAAAGAGAGAAACTGAAGATTACTAAAGATGACCAAGTAGGTTTGCAAAAGAACCAAATATAATTTAAGAAAATATAAGTATGATGGTTGAAATTAAACATGCATTAAACAGCATATACACATTTCACATACTATCAAGTTTATGCTCAAAATCCTTCAACCTAGGCTTCAGTAGTACATGAGATGAGAAGGTCAATATGTACAAGCTGGATTTAGAAAAGGCAGAAGAACCAGAGATCAAATTGCAAACATCAGGTGGATCATAGAAAAAGCAAGAGAGTTCCAGAAAAACATCTACTTCTACTTCACTGACTACACTAAAGCCTTTGACTGGGTAGATCACCACAAACTGGAAAATTCTTAAAGAGATGGGAACACCAGACCACCTTAGCTGCCTCTTGAGAAATCTGTATGCCGAATTCTCAAGAAATGACAGAACCAGACATGGTCTTCCAAATTGGGAAAGAAGTACGTCAAGGCTGTATATTGTCACCCTGCTTATTTAACTTATATGCAGAGTACATCATGAGAAACGCCGGGCTGGATGAAGCACAGGCTGAAATCAAGATTGCAGGGAGAAATATCAATAACCTCAGATATGCAGATGACACCAACCTTATGGCAGAAAGTAAACAGGAACTGAAGAGCCTCTTGATGAAGATGAAATAGGAGAGTGAAAAAGCTGGCTTAAAACTCAGTGTTCACAAAACTAAGATCAAGGCATCCAGTCCCATCACTTCATGGCAAATAGATAGGGAAACAATGAAAACTGTAGCAAATGTTCTTTTCTTGGGCTCCAAAATCACTGTGGATGATGACTTCAGTCACTGTCCACCTGAATATTCATTGGAAGTCAACCTGAATATTCATTAGCAATCAACCCTTAAAATTCTCTGGAAGAACTGACGCTGAAGCTGAAGCTCCCATAGTTTGGCCACCTGATACCAAGAGCTGGCTCGATGGAAAAGACCCTGGTGCTGGGAAAGATTGAGGGAAAGAGGAGAAGGAGTCAACAGAGGATGAGATGATTGGATGGCATCACTGACTCAATGAACATGAGTTTAAGCAATGTCCAAGAAATAGTGAAGGTCAGAGAAGCCTGGTGGGCTGAAGTCCATGGGGTCGCAGAGTCCGACACGACTGAGTGACTGAGCTACAACACCAAAACAGCAAACTATACTCTGCTGAAGAAAGAAATACTGAATTAGACACTAGTTCTAAGGAAATTGTCCAGAATTCAGTCCAGGGAGAGACTAAGATTAGAAGTGTATAAGACGGTTAAGAAACCTGGAAGACTGGGTGTAGAAGGCCTTCATCCTGTACAATGAAACGTCTCAAATAGATACTCAAAGTAATAAATGAAAGACAACATTCAAAATGATGGCTGTGAGTTTTCCAGGTCAAATATCTGCAGAACAGGAAGCACAACCTACACCAAGCCAGATGAATAAAATGAAATTCACTTGAAGAAAATATTGTAGTGAAACTTTAGAATAATAAAATACAAAATCTTAAATGCAGACAGAAAGAAAAGACATGATCGGTGTGCACCAACAATTAAATGCAAATAACTTTATGTTAGCAAAAATGGGAACAAATAGACACTGAGGTATTTTCAAATGTTAAGAAAAAAAGTTCTTTTTTTTTTTTTTTTAAATTTTTACTTTATTTTACTTTACAATACCATATTGGTTTTGCCATACATTGACATGAATCCACCATGGGTGTATATGAGATCCCAATCCTGAATCCCCCTCCCACATCCCACCCCATTTCCTCTCTGTGGATCATCCTCATGTACCAGCCCCTAGCATCCTGTATCCTGTATCGAACATAGGCTGGTGCTTCATTCTTACATGATAGTATACATGTTTCAATGCCATTCTCCCAAGAAAAAAAGTTCTTTTAAAATGGGATATTCAGCATAAGCTCTTTATAGAATAAGGACAAAATTAAACCAATTACAATTTAATAATAATAAAGGTGTTTCCTGTGAATAGCCCTTTGTTAAAAGACTTTCTAGAGGAGAGTTTGGCAGAGTTTTTGATGATCAGACAGTAAATACATGCAGGTCATAGAGTCTTTGTTGCAACTACTCAGCTCTGCTGCAGCTTGCAAAAACAGCCATGGGCAGTAGATAAACAAATGCTTGTGACTATGTTCCAATAAGATTGTATTCATAAAAATATGTAACTGATCCAAGAATTGTATTTTGCTCACCCCTGCTCTGAAGGAGACATTTTAAGAAAAAGAGTTTTCTTTTTAAGGAAAAAATTGAGAGACAAGAGGGCATACCTGCTATGAAACTAAATGTATAGCAATAAAGTATACAATAAAACTATGTGTAGTTCCTTTGCAGAGAATGGGATAGAGCTTAACTACTGGACAAATTGTTAAGTAAATTGAAAGAGGTGTTGTTTGGAGTTCAGATATTTATATTCTCTGTATTGTTCAAAGAGGAAGAAGGGAGGTCAAAATATCAATTAACTTGAAACTTTGTTAATTTGTGTGATAAAATTACAAGTATAGCCAGTAAAAAATAGTGTAAGTTCCAAACTGGAAGAGGAGAAATGGATTAAGAAAGATATATGAAGTAAAACAAACACACAAAAATGTCTAAAAGGAGCATAGATAAAGGAGGACAAATAGAAGGAATATTGTAAGATCTGAAAAACATAAAATAGACTTAAGGGAATATTACTTCATGATGATAAAAAGCTTAATTCACCAGAATGATACAGTTCAAAAACTTACCTGTGCATTATAACATAATACACCAAGGCAGACATGTAGAAAAATATGATAAACTATAGGAATAAGTTGACAGATATAGCATTATGTTGGACAACAACAAAATTCTTTAATTTACAGATGCTGCTGCTGGTGCTAAGTTGCTTCAGTCATGTCTAACTCTGTGTGACCCCATAGACTTACAGATGAGTCAAGCATAAACATATTACTAAAGACATGGGAGCTTTAAACAATTCAATTATATATGTATATGGAACCCCACCCAGCAGTTGAAGAACACATATTCTTCTCAATCACAGGTGGATCTTTTAGCAAGTTTATCATATACTAGAGATCTGAAATGTGTGCATGCTAAGTCATTTTAGTTGGATCTGACTGTCTCTGCCCCCATGGACTGCAGCCAACCAGGCTCCTCTGTCCATGGTATTCTCCAGCAAGAATACTGGAGTGGGTTGCCATTTCCTTATCCAAGAGATTTGAAATAAATTTTAATAAATTTCTAAATTTCAGCTTTATTCATTGACCACAATAATATGAAATGTGAAATAAAATTTAAAAGGGTGATGTTTTAAAGCCACTTAGAAAAAAATCTAAAAACATACTAAGTAGCTCATGTATCAAGGAAGAAATCAGAAAAAAGTAGACCAGAACAGTACTTAAATCAGAATTTGTGGAGCACAGAAATAGTGATGTAAAGAAATTTATATGTTAGTCTTTGTATTAAATGGAGAGAGTAACATGGAAACTTACATTCAGTTCAGTTCAGTTCAGTCGCTCAGTCGTGTCCAACTCTTTGTAACCCCATGAATTCCAGCACGCCAGGCCTCCCTGTCCATCACCAACTCCCGGAGTTCACCCAAACTCATGTGCATTGAGTATGCGATGCCATCCAGCCATCTCATCCTCTGTCGTCCCCTTCTCCTCCTACTCCCAATCTCTCCCAGGATCAGGGTCTTTTCCAATGAGTCAGCTCTTCACATGAGGTGGCCAAAATATTGAAATTTCAGCCTCAGCAAAACTTACATTACCATATGTAAAATAGATAGCCAATGGGAATTTGCTGTGTGTCTCAGGAAATTCAAACAGGGGCTCTGTATCAACCTAGAGGAGAGGGGTGGGGAGGGACATGGGAGGGAGGTTCAGAAGGGAGAGAATATATGTATACCTATGGCTGATTCATGTTGAGGTTCAACAGAAAACAACATTATTCTGGAAAGCTGTTATCCTTCAATTATAAAATAAGTAAATTAAAAAATATATATCAGAAAGGCAAAATTAATAAGCTAAGCATCTGACTTGAGAAATTTATAAACAATTATACAACCCAGAAAAAAAAGAAGGAAAAGGGAGAAAAAGGGAGAAAAAATGACTTTAGAGAATTTTTAAAAACCAAAATATGGTTATTTTGGAAAGACAAGTTAAACTTCTGAAGAGATTGATTAAAAAAAAAAAAAAGAGTATTGAGAATATAAGAAGGTATATAACTCTAGATGTAAAAGATACTAAAAAGAGAAAGCATAATTTAAGAAATTTGCCAGCCAGAATTGGAAAGATTGATAAGTTCGTAAGGAAAAGATTTCGTATTGAAACTGACTTTAAAAGAAATAGAAAGCTTAAATAGGTCTATCAGTTCAGTTCAGTCCCTCAGTTGTGTCCGACTCTTTGCAACCCCATGAACCGCAGCATACCAGGCCTCCCTGTCCATCACCAACTCCCACTGTCCACCCAAATCCATGTCCATCGAGTTGGTGATGCCATCCAACCATCTCATCCTCTGTCGTCCCCTTCTCCTCCTGCCTTCAATCTTCCCCAGCATTAGGGTCTTTTCCAATGAGTCAGGTCTTCATACCAGGTGGCCAAAGTATTGGAGTTTCAGCTTCAGCATCAGTCCTTCCACTGAACACCCAGGACTGGTCTCCTTCAGGATGGACTGGTTGGATCTCCTTGCAGTCCAAGGGATTCTCAAGAGTCTTCTCCAAAATAATTTTAATTTAATGACTTTTCAAATCTGCCAAAAAATTAAATACTTGGCCTGGAAAATTTTATAGATGAGGTTTCTCAATTTTTAAATGATTATTCTAAACTAATAGAGTGTAAAAAAGAATTATGACAAAATGTTCAAAAGGATACATTCTCCATGTCCAAGTTGAGTATATTTCAGAAATGGAATGGAAGTGTGTGAGACTTTATCAATGAAATATATGGAATGAACTACATTTTATACATTAGTTACAAAATATTAGAAATTATATTTTTTTAGAAAGATATCACTTATATTGGATAATGGAATAATAAATGGCAACAAAGAGAAGACACAGATAACAAAAGATGCCCAAGACCTGAATGTTGTAAATTCTAAGTTTTTTTCAGTAGACTTTAAAAAGACAGTAGCTCAGTTGGTAAAGGGAAACCGCGGTTTGATTCCTGTACTAGGAAGATCTGTTGCCAGTATTCTTGGGCTTCCCTCGTAACTCAGCTGGTAAAGAATCTGCCTGCAGTGCAGGAGACCTGGGTTTAATTCCTGTTTGAGAAGCTCCTGTGGAGAAAGGAAAGGCTACCCACTCCAGTATTCTGGCCTGGAGAATTCCATGGGCTATATAGTCCATGGGGTCACAAAGAATCAGACATGACTGAGTGACATTCACCTTCACTTTCTTAAAAGACAAAACTGAATGAAGAGCCATATCATGTTCATAAGTAGAGAGATTAAATACTAATATAAAGATACCAATTCTATATTAACTATAGAATCAGTAGTTCTGTTGAGAATCATAATAGGCATTTTCAACAACTTTAATAAGTCTGTTTTGAAGTATAGATGACAAAGCAAAGGCCTGAGAATAGTGAAGTCATTTCTAAAGAAGAAGAAGAAATCTTTTGTTATCTGTATCTTCTCTTTGTTATCATTTATTATTCCATTATAAATGATTTCTTTATAAAAAATTACAATTTCCAATATTTTGTAACTAGTATACAAAATGTAGTTCATTCTATATATTCCATTGCTAAAGTCTCTTATTTTTAATAATTTTCCTGTAGATTCCTTTTTGAATTATTCATAATAACATAAGAAGTAATTTGCTTCTTCTTTTCCAGTTTTTATATTTTTCATTCTTGAGTACTGTACTGTATTAGCGAAGAGTTAAATTTCCATTATTTGGTGAAGAGGGCTCACCTTAAGACACTATAATAATTAAAACAGAATGGTTGGCTCTACTGGTAAAGAACCCACCAGCCTTTGTAAGAGACGTGGGTTTGATTCTGGGTCAGCTAGATCCCATGGGGGAGGGCGTGGAAACCCACTCTAGTACTTATGCCTGGAGAATCCCATGCTCAGGGGAGCCTGGCAGGCTACAGTCCTCAGGGTCACAAAGAGTTGGACATACTGAAGCAACTTAGCACGCACACATGCATGGTATTGGTGCAGACATGGATACAGTGATCAAATGGACTGAAACAGCTCCAAAACATCAACACTTAAAATCCAGATGAGTGGCTTTGTAAGTCAGTGATGGAAAGGATAGGCTATTTGTGAAATCGTTACGGGTCAACTCATTTTCATGTGAAAAAATTAAATTGGAATCATACCTCATTTTACTCACAAATGTATTCACAAATGTTGATCCCAGTTAAATAACATATGTGCTGAAATATGAACAACGTCATTTAAGAATCTGAGGAGAAAACATGGAAGAATATTGTTGTCTTTCATGTATGGAAGGATTTCCTAAATAATGTATTAAAGGTATGAACAATGAAGGAAAAGAGGTTTTTGGCTACTATGTAAATTTGAGAACTTCTGTTTACAAAAAGGCAATGTAAATAATGCACAATGATATGTCTTTTACAGGATATTACATGCTGGATATTTATGCTTTAAAAAGCATGAAGTTAACAAAAAATAGTATCCAGAATATTTAAAGAGCTGTAAATCATTAAGAAAATGATAATGTAATGAAACAGTGGATAAGAGATATGAAGAGGCATTTCATTAGAATAGGAAATGCAAATGTTTTGTAAACGGGTGAGAAAATGCTTGAATTAGTAACCATAGATATACAGGTTAAAAATATGATGTAATACTATTATATACCTGCTGTATAGATAAAACACTGATAACAGTATTAGTGAGTATGTTAGCTATGATGAAAGTGTACATTGGCTCAGTCACTTTGAAAGCATTTTGACCTCATTTAGTAGAAAAACGGAAGATGAACCTCTTCTTTAGTTCATCAGTTGTGCTCCTATCCAAAAAGCAGTGAATTTCAAACTATTTTGTCCTCACCCACAATGGAACCTAAAACTTTTATATTTATGTGTTTTTAGAACTTAGACAAACAATACGTAACCTCAGTCCTTCTGTTGTAAAATGTTATGTTCTATAATGAAGGAGAGTGCTCTTTCACTTAAAGAGTATCTGTCAGCAGTTTCTAAACAAATCTAAGAATCAATGAGACCTGCCATTTACAACAAAAAAAGAAAGCTCATACATATACACAGGGAAATGTACAAGAATGTTTGTAACTGCATGATTCATCATAGTTCAAGAATTGGAAACAACCCAAATCCCACTGACAGGAGAGTAAACAATAATACCCAATTTAATTTTATAAACAGTGACAAGGAAGCATAATTTATACATAAACATATGGATGAATCTTATAATGTTGAGTGAAGAAAACAAATCATAGTAGTTTACAATAAAGGATACGGCAAATATCAAAAAAACTAAAAAAAAAAAAAAAAGATTATAGTAGGCACATCTTACAGAGGATTACAGTGCCAGACTTCTAAATTTTACGTTCCTACACATCCAGTTAATTTTACTGGCTTTGGATTATTTTGGTTTCTCTGAGGGAAAGTATGTTGTATATTGCTGTAATATATATTTAAATTAGTTGTGACAAAGTTCATTTTATTGCATTTAGTTATGTAAAAAGCATATATTATAGGAAAACAGCTGTGAACTGGTGTGTTTTATTTTCTTCCAGAGTACACACACATGCACCCATACATGTGCGTACATGTACGTGTGTGTGTATAGTCTCTTCAGTCGTGTCCAGCTCTTTGTGACCCCATGGGCTGTATCTCGCCAGGCTCCTTTGTCCATGGGATTCTCCAGGCGAGAATACTAGAGTGGGTTGCCATGCCCTCCTCCAGGGGATCTGTTTGTTAACATACATGTATATATACATGCATCATTAGTATACCTGTATATTTTTATTATCGTATTTTTGTACATACTTTAGAGTCTTTTGTCATTATTAAAAGCACATGAGCCTTAGGAACGGAGGTGGATTATTGGTTATGCCTTCGCCATGAATAGTCCAGATGTGTCTGAAGGTTGAAAGCCCTCTCTTGTCGTTGCTCTAGACTGGTAAGCCCATGGATCTTTCAGACAAAAGCACACACCAGGTTATGTCTGCGAGTTCTGCAAGCACGCAGGATTTCTTTTGGTATTACATAGATGACAGTTGGGGGCAGTGCACTTTACTTGCCAACTGACTATGTAGTAAATCAGGTAAAGCATAGGATGATTTAAAGAAATTGATAGCTAACTATCTTCATGTATGTGCATGTGTGTGCTCAGTCCCTCACTCATGTCCAACTGTGCGACCCCATTGACTGTAGCCTGCCAGGCTCCTCTGTCCATGGGATTTTTCAGTTAAAACATTGGAGTGGGCTGACATTTCCTACTCTAGGGATCTTCCCGACCCAGGGATCAAACCCACCTTTCTTGTGTCTCCTGCATTGGCAGGCCGATTCTTTACCTCTGTACCACCTGAGAAGCTCTTACCTTCATATATGACTCACCCTCAACTTCCTTTCTGGCTTCAAATTTTGGAACTGAAGAAACTAATAAGCAATTATATCTAGAATAATATGGTTTTAGAACCAACTTTTCTGTTTTAGGCTACTTTTACTTCTCAAAATTTAGCATTAAAAAAATCCCCAAATTACCACTTGAACTGTGTTAGTATTTTCAGACTAAATACCTATTTCTGTGCTGTCCGTTGGTATTTTTCCAGCTAAAATTCTTCTAATGTCAAAATAAGATATTTTTAAATGAAATAGTCTTTTAAATGGAAATCGATAGTGCATTTTCCATAGAACAATATAGCTTTAAGAACTCCTTCAGACCTTATTTCTCAAGGTAAACATTATTTCTATAGATCCCAAGAAGTAATTTTGACTTTTTATTACCCAAAGGAATACTAAAAAGGCGTGACAATTATATCTAGTAATAGGTTACCTATTTGATGTTCTTATTGAAATGCATCTAGTCATTAAAGTAGAAAATTCACATCTGGAAATTGTATACTTTAATAAGTTTCAAAAAAAAAAGCTACATGATATTTTTACCTATTACCTGTTCCTCTTACTCCTCGCTCAAACAAGAAGCAAGTTTGATCCCCATGTATTTGCCTGCCCTTTTCTCTACCACTGTTCAGTTTTCTTTTCTTTTCTTTTCTTATCTTCTATATACCTACATGGGTGCACAAACACACACACACACAGGCATACACATTTGCCTTTAAGAGCCCACTTATTTTCTACTTTGGGGTTGCCTTCTCCTTTCCTAGCCTACGTTGGTTTTTATAGCAGCTGTCGTCCTATACCTGGTGCTTAACGTATGCTACATCAATATGAAGGCACATAGCAGAGAAAACATAAACTGTAACCAGCTTTCAGGTATTGCGTCTGCCTCTTAGTGCTTTCATTGTAGTGAACAAGAACAGAATTATTCTGAGCCAGAATAGAGGGTGCAGATTCCATTTTGAGGAAACAATTAATTGCATATTAAAATATGTATTTTTGGAGCTGGAATTTCATAGCTTACCAATATCATTTAATGTTAATATATGTCATGATCTGTGAAGTTTCTGAGAATTTACCAAAGTTTCTTGATTTCCTTAATTTCATGAATGTTGGTAGAAGGCAAAAGACCATGGGTCAGAAACAAAGAATAGTTTATTATAGCAAAAAATAGTAGCCAAAGTGAACAGATTTGTGGATTTCTGAGCTCAGAATTCCCACAAGGCAATGTGAAAAGGGCTGGGTTTAATACCTGCACTCACAGTGCTTTGTATTACTGGAGGGAAATCCTGAATTTAGAAAACCCAATCTTCTTTCAAAATTAAGACTATTTGACCGTTGCCCCAGTTTATCATTCTGGGCAGGAAACAAATCCATTTGCTTCAGAGGGAAACACTGCCTCTATTTTTCTAAGACTGTTCATATCTTTGAAAAGGCAGTTTGGAACAAAAATGCTTCATTAAGCTTGCATCTTACTTAGTTTTACTCTCTTACTTGAAAATCTTTAGTTGTTTCCTAGTTCCCTTGAGGGAAACTGTAATTCCTCATCTTGTTCTTGAATATCCTAAATGATCGGGTCCCTGCATACCTCCTGACCTCATTAAACACCACCTTACTGGCCTCTTCTCTTGCCAGCGCACCAAAAGCCTTTGCATTTGGCTCCCCCTAGATCATTACCTAGATAGCTCCTTGACTTTGAGCTTGAACTAAGACCAAGTGGGAAGCCTTATCTGACCAACTAAGATAAAACAATTCTCCAGGAATTCTATCACATCCCTCCTTTTTTTGTAGTACTATACTTGTTAGAGATTTTAATTGTTTATAATCTGTCTTTGCCTCCGGACCCAACCTATCACACAGAATGTAAACTTGTTTTAGATCTATTAATATGTATCTCAAGTCTTTAACACAGTACCACTTACTGTTAGGGCTTCCCAGGTAACACAGTGGTCAAGAATCTGCATGCAGTGCTACAGACGCAGGAGACTCAGATTCAATCTCTGGGTCAGGAAGATCCCCTGGAGGAGGACTGGGCAACCCACTCCAGTACTCTTGCCTAGAAAATCCCATAGACAGAGGAGCCTAGAGGGCTACCGTCTAGGGGCTTGGAAAGAGTTGGACACAGCTTAGAGACTGACAATGCTCGCATGTATGCATCTACAACTCAGTCTCTCAGTAAACGTTCTTTGCATGAATGAGTTAATACTCCCTCTATTCTATTATTTTTGTGGCTCCTTTTTTCCCCTGCAGTGTTCCTTTTAATTGTTTTGATCAGTAATACCAAACTTTATTATCTGACTTCTAATGCAGGACTTGCCCCATCTCTTGGGTTTAAAAAAATATAGTCAATAAGATTACAGTGACAGTGACAGTGAAGTCGCTCAGTCGTGTCCGACTCTTTGCGACCCCATGGACTGTAGCCTGCCAGGCTTCTCTGTCCATGGGATTCTCTAGGCAAGAATACTGGAGTGGGTTACCATTTCCTTCTCCAGGGGATCTTCCCGACCCAGGGATCGAACCCGGGTCTCCCGCATCGGAGGCAAATGCTTTAACCTCTGAGCCACCAGGGAAGCCCCCAATAAGATTAAACCCTCACCAAAAATAACATGGCACATACTTGTTTAATTATACACTTTTCTACTTAATTCTATTAGTGATAAACTAGCAATTCAGTTCAGTTCAGTTCAGTTGCTCAGTCATGTCCGACTCTTTGCGACCCATGAATCACAGCACGCCAGGCCTCCCTGTCCATCACCAACTCCCGGAGTTCACTCAGACTCATGTCCATCGAGTCAGTGATGCCATCCAGCCATCTCATCCTCTGTCGTCCTCTTCTCCTCCTGCCCCCAATCCCTCCCAGCATCAGAGTCTTTTCCAAAGAGTCAACTCTTCGCATGAGATGGCCAAAGTACTGGAGTTTCAGCTTTAGCATTATTCCTTCCAAAGAAATCCCAGGGCTGATCTCCTTCAGAATGGACTGGTTGGATCTCCTTGCAGTCCAAGAGACTCTCAAGAGTCTTCTCCAACACCACAGTTCAAACTAGCAATTAGATAACCTCTTTGGCTTCATCAGTACTGAGAATAGTCTGCATAGGAGATTGTAATGTGATGACATGCTGTTTGTTGGCACTTTGAAAACTTCATGTTTACCTGCTGATTCCTACAAATGCCACAGGAATGACATTTTTTGATTTGCATAAAGCTTATAAAAAGTACAAAAATAACTAATCTCGTATCTATTGAGATCTTACATTTCACTTGTCATTATTGGTTTTGATGAACAGTCAGAGGCCCTGACTTTGAAATGCCATGTATTTCTTTAGTCATCCTTCTGATACTTCTATCAGTATGAAAGAAATTGTTTAAATATAGATTGTGATATAAGGTAAACATTACAATATTTCTGCTTTTTATCATTTTTTCATAAGTTATTTTTCTTGTTCTCAGTGGTTTATTTACTAAAGGAGGTATGGGAGAGTAATACATTTGCTAGGCACTCTTTTGGAAGTATATATAGGAAAACAGCTTTGATTTGTAAATTAAATCCTTTTTTTATTTTTAGTTTCTGTCTTCATTCTCTTAGTTGATTTCACTAAGATGCAGGTGCTTGTAACAGTTGTATTTTTAGATACATAATACTTTTAACAAGGGTTCATGTGCTAATCTTTTAAAAGACTGTGTTACTAATTAAAGAAGTAACCATTACCTAAAAGATATTTAACTGCAGTTTTACAGGTGAATAATTTTACATTTTCTTTGTTTAATCATTGTGGTTAAAATTGATCATTTTCCAAAATTTGTTTATAACAGCAAGCAATGAAGGAGAATATCAAAAAAAGAGAAGAAGAGGAAAAAGAAAAACGTGCCAGGATAGCCAAAGAATTGGCAGAGAAGGAAAGATTTGAACGCCAACAAAAGAAAAAGTGCTTATTAGAGATGAAGACTGGTGAGTACTGTCAAATTTGCTATTTATATTGTATACCAAGATTAATCGGCAGTTTAATATCCTTCTGTGAAAAAGGAAGATGTGTTCACTTATTTCTATTTTTAAACAGTAGATCAATTCTTTCTTTTATGTGCTTTCCCCACTTCAGATTAATAACAAGTAGTGTTTTCATTCTGACATTGGTCATGGGTGGTTTTGCTGTAGTTCCATTATATGAGCATTTCTTTGGCTACTACTTAACCAATCTGCAATAATTTATTTCTGTGAATAAATTAACAACTGTAGGAAACTGAGAAATTCTGCAGGACAGGTAACCTATTTTCTTTAACAAAATACTCTTAAAGAAGGGGGGAAAATATGCTGGGGGGGACACTTATTGATTAAGAGACATATCAACCAGCTGTTATAAATGGAACTCATGTATACTGCTGCTGCTAAGTCGCTTCAGTCGTGTCCGACTCTGTGCGACCCCACAGACGGCACCCATTGGGCTCCGCCATCCCTGGGATTCTCCAGGCAAGAACGCTGGAGTGGGTTGCCATTTCCTTCTCCAATGCGTGAAAGTGAAAAGTGAAAGTGAAGTCACTCAGTCATGTCTGACTCAGTGACCCCATGGACTACAGCCTACCAGGCTCCTCCGTCCATGGGAGTTTCCAGGCAAGGAGTACTGGAGTGGGATGCCATTGCCTTCTCCGCATGTATACTGCAGTCCAAACAAATGTAGAAAAATGTAGTCTGAAAAATTTGAATGCTTTAGTTTTTTCTTGTAGACATTATTACAGCATTCTTGTGAATATGTTTTAAAGTGTCTTTTAGAGACTCATGGTGAAGTTTTATAGACGAAAAGATGTAATGTCTTGGATTTCAGTCAAAGTGGCACCCCACTCCAGTGCTTTTGCCTGGAAACTCCCTTGGACAGAGGAGCCTGGTGGGCTGCAGTTCACGGGGTCGCGAAGAGTCGGACACGACTGAGCGACTTCCCTTTCACTTTTCACTTCCATGCACTGGAGAAGGAAATGGCAACCCACTCCAATGTTCTTGCCTGGAGAATCCCAGGGACGGGGGAGCCTGGTGGACTGCCGTCTCTGGGGTCGCACAGAGTCGGACACGACTGAAGCGACTTAGCAGCAGCAGCAGCAGCAGCCTTGCATGACGAATAGGCATGTGTATAGATGACAGAAGAATGACTATAAATAGTACTTAGTAAAGTTGAGTGATGGGTACTTGGAGGGTAGGCTATGTTCACGATACCATTTTCTCTACTTTGAAATTTTGAAATTCTCTATTTTGAAATTTTCTTTAATAAAAAATTCTTAGAAAAAATTGAAAAGAAAAAGTACAAAAAGTATTGTTTTGCAGAAACATATATGTGTATTTTCTAAATTTAAAAGGTATCATTAACTTAGAAGCAAAAGAGGTAAAATAAAGTTATATTTTTGCCCCCTCCAAATCCTGGCTCTTCCACCTCCAAGCCACCAAGGACTGTAGAAGACTAATTAAAATCTATCAGCCTCACTGCTAAATTACCATAGTTTACAACTTAGGGCTGCAAACTCACCTGAAGTTTCCCTGAGGTTAAAAACCAAGATGCCTTTGTTTCCTTCTTCACTTCCATTTTTATAGACATATTTTATCTTTAATAAAGCAAGCTGAGTACGTTAATGTATTGCACAAGTTTTTCCCAGGGGTTAAAAAATCGTTCAAGCACAATTTCTTGTTTATAAGAGTAAACTTGAACTTCATAAAGTGTTTGCAGAAATATCTTAAAGTGTTAACACAATGTAGATCAGGACAATTTAGCATTGATTTTTAAAAGATGCTTCTGGAAGCCTTTTAAAATAATATATTACTGTCTAGTTTACCAGACATTCAGGTGTTTGAACATTATTAGTTCACTGAGTTTTGGTTAACAAGTCATCTGGATGGGTTGCTTGATGGCAAATTGACCGTGTATCATGTGGGGATTTTACCTAAGGGTCTGTCATACAAAGCCTCTTAGCAATCAACCTGGAAAGTTGAAACCTGACAAGAAGCAAAAATTTTAATGAACCTTCATATCCAATGTAATCTTAATAATATTTTCATTTAATTTTCCTTTTCTTCTGAAGGAAGCTTCCATTTTTAAAGATAACTATGTTTATTTTATTCTTCAATTTGAAAATATTATTTTCATGTTGTAGAAGACAAATGAGTGGCCATTCCCTTCTCCAGGGGATCTTCCTGACCCAGGGATCGAACCTGGGTCTCCTGAATTGCAGGTGGATTCTTTACTTTATGAGCCACCAGAGAAGCCCTAAGTTTATTTTATTTTCCAATTTGAAAATAGTAATTTCATGTTATAGAAGACACCGAAAAAGTATTTGAATCAAAAGCCCATAATCCAAGGAATCACTGTTAATATCTTGACCCGTTTTTCTTTCAATTTAAAAGCTTCTATCTTTTAACAATAGTTACATGACTCTAGCCAACAGACAGTTTAGTGTCTCACATTTCTTTCTGAATTTCCAGAATGTTTCATTTTATGTAAATTGTGATTTTTAATTTGTAATTTTTAATATCTATGTTATTGCATCCATTGAAACTATCATGTCTAATTTAACTTGCAGTTAATTTTACATTCGTCAGTATGAAGTCATAGAGCAATATTTATTTTCAACTTTTCTGTGTGATAGTTATTTATGCATACCTAATGCATAAGTGGACTTCCCTGGTGGCTCAGACGGTAAAGCATCTGCCTACAATGCGGCAGACCTGGGTTCAATCCCTGGGTCGGGAAGATCTCCTGGAGAAGGAAATGGCAACCCACTCCAGTATTCTTGCCTGGAAAATCCCATGGATGGAGGAGCCTGGTAGGCTGCAGTCCGTGGGGTCTCAAAGAGTCGGACACAACTGAGCGACTTCACTCACTCACTCAATGCATAAGTAATTGAAAAGTGTTTGTAATTATTAGAATATGAAAGAAAAAAGGTTGGTTTTAAGACTCTTGGTGCGTGCTACCAAACTGATTTCCAGAAATATTTTTCTACTTTCACCAACTTTTAATATTTAGTTTATGAATGTGCCTTGGTTTGATATTTCTGATTTTGTAAGGTTTTTGTTAAGTTAATAGATTAAAAAGTTGTATTTTATTATCTTAACTTGCATTTCTGTGAATACTACTGAAACTGGACTTTTTCCAAATGTCTGCGGTGCATTTATATTTCTTCCTTTGTGCATGGCATTGTCTTATTTTTCTCATAGACTTATGTATTCATTATGTATCAGTATTTACATTAAAATTTTTTTTACTTTTTTTAAAACAACATGACCATGGATTACTGTATCAAGTGGCAGAGCTCAACAATGCAAAACCAAAATTACTTTTGCACCAACCTAATAATTTTACATACAGTAATGCATATGTTTCAGTGCTATTCTCTCAATTCTTCCAAACCTCTCTTTTCCCCCTTTGTGTCCATAAGTCTCTGTCTTCGTCACCACATGCCTTGCAGATAGGTTCATCAGTACCATCTTTCTAGACTCCATATGTAAATTGCTTCCTTTTTATGTAATATTTTATTGTAATCTTTGCTTTTGTGATTTTTTTCCTATCATATTTAAGTTTAGAAAATCATTCCTTTGATAATTTCTTATTCCACTTCAATTTTTTTTTTAGTTTGAGTTATTTGTAATACTATTTTCTCCATTTATTTGTAATTCTGTCTTAGTTATTCATATGTTTAGCATGTAATTTTTAATATGCTAGAATCTGTTTCTGAGTTCTGTCAAAACTGTTCTATTCTTAACCATCATTTATGGCCAATAGTTTGTGTTAAGGTTGTTACTTTTCTATTCTTAATTATTAAGATAAATTGAATATTTTTGATTTTAAAATAAATTTAAGAAAAGTTTTCCGTTGCATCCTTTGACCTACTAGATTATTTTATAGAACATTTTCCATACTATCCTTCCCCCAACATGGTCTGAAAAGTATTATCATGGATGAGTCTCAAATAAATGTAAGGCTCTCACTTGATAGGGATTTCCAAAACCGTTAGATGCTGAGGTCCATTTGTGCCATACATTCCGTCATTTTCCAGTAGAGTATTCTTCAAAGGATATTCTGGCTGACATTGACTTATATAAACTATTAAATAAATGCTTTAATACATCTTAAAAAATATTATCTATTATGTGTGACTTTTAAAAGGTTTAATCAAAGCCTTTTGATAAAAGACGATACAACTTTTGGTACAGCAGAAAGCTTTGATGTTCTTTTGAAAACATTTAAAAATTTTGTAACTCAAGTTTTAAATTTTTTTCTTATATGCTATAACATTTTAAAGAATCTAGAATCAAGGGCTATATCTCAAATTTTATGGTACATAAACATATAATTTTCTCACCAAAGTAAAAGACCTCTTCTGAAATTCCAGTAAATAATGATTATTCTGAATGGTCTTTAATTTTCCTTTAAACATACCATGATTATTAGCATAGAAAAACTAGGTATTCAGTCTCAATATTATTGTAGCTGTTATAACCAAGTAAGTCATATAAGTATCAAATATATTATTACTGATTTGTTGATACCTTTCTTCATACTTCCCTGGTGGCTCAGACAGTAAAGCATCTGTCTACAATGTGGGAGACCCGGGTTCGATCCCTGGGTTGGGAAGATCCCCTGGAGAAGGAAATGGCAATCCACTCTAGGACTATTGCTTGGAAAATCCCATGGACAGTAGAGCCTGGTAGGCTATAGCCCATGGGGTCGCAAAGAGTCGGACACGACTGAATGACTTCAACTTTCACTTTCTTCATATTTAAAAATAGTACAAATATGAAGTAACCTTTTTCTTTCCATATTAGATGTAGAAGATGCTTTTTGTCATTGGGTATTTTATTGTTATGAAAAATATAAGTGCTGAGGTCTTCCATTATTTTATTGGTTTGGAAAAAATTAATAGCTATGCCACTTTTGTTTCTTTTATTCAGCCACAGTTTTTTACCACCACCCCCCCCCCCAGTGTGCTAGATTTGCAGTGATAAATAAGGACAAATAAGATTTCTGTTGTAATGAAGTTTAAAATTCTAATATGAGGGTTATTATCTTATCTTATTATCTTATATTTTTAATTACTTTATACATCTTACACATAACCACATATATAAGATAATTTCAGACTATAAAAAGTTATGTGAAGTAAAGTAAGACAAGATAATGAGAAAGAAATGGAGATTGGCTGTGTTGGTGAGTGCACGTGATGAATTTTGGTCCTCAGAACACAGAAAGGAGAATATTAAGATAGCAGACTTACTAATTTAAAGTATTGGTTACAAAACTCCTTATACACTGTTAGGATAACTAGGCTCATGTGATTTACTATCCTATATATGCTATTATTTTCATATAGAACATACTATTACTGTAATCTTTGTAGAAGTTATCAGCCTGACTTTCCTTTTATCTAAAGAAAATAGAAGGGCAAATTGTTTAATTTACAGTTGTGTTTTGTCACCTCTCTGGATCAGGAACTGTTTGTTTTGTCTTGTTTTTGTGTGTAGAACACATACTCCTGAATGATAGAGGGGAGAAAAATCTTCAACCCAGCCCTGCCCTAAACACACAGGGAGCTTCCTTCCATCTATTTTTATGACTGTAGTATTTTCATCATGCAAATAAGAACTATATTTTCACAGATGTACAAATTCTTGCATCACCACTTGAGGTAGTGGAGTAAATTTAATTCCTGCTCTTTCTTATCAATCATAAATCACTACTTGCCCTTGGCAAGAGAGCAAACAACTATTTGGAAGTCTACTATTTATTATCACTATCATTTCCGAATGTTATTTTTGTTAGTAGAATGAAAATAAACACTGAATAGCGGGCTAAGTTTTACTGAGAAGAAAAGTGCAGCATTAAAAACCCGTTAGAGCAGCAAGACTAAGCAGCACCCCGTCTCGTGTTATCATGTGATGGGATTAAAAGGCTGTTTGTCTCATTTTCGTCCTCTTTGGAAATGATGAGCCTGGAGGTCTCTTAAATATTCACGTGTGTGTTAGTAGAATGAAAATAAACACTGAATAGCGGGCTAAGTTTTTCTGAGAAGAAAAGTGCAGCATTAAAAACCCGTTAGAGCAGCAAGACTAAGCAGCACCTCGTCTCGTGTTATCATGTGATGGGTTTAAAAGGCTGTTTGTCTCATTTTCGTCCTCTTTGGAAATGATGAGCCTGGAGGTCTCTTAAATATTCACATGTACAGTTGTTATTTCTGTTGAATGGTTTGATATTACATAAAACAAACAACTGCATTTTCAAGATGTCTTTGTTTAATTGGTTGAATTTTGAATACATTTTCTAAGGTTGATGTTTAAATTTAAGTTATTTTAATTTGCAAGATACTGAAGGTATTAAATATCTTATATAGAAATTTGTAAGTATAGACACTAAAATTTATTTAAAGTGCATAGCTATCCTTATATGTGATCATTTCTAGTGAGACGAATAGTGAATTTATGTGATTATGTATGACTTTTTCAAAACTGCACTTCGGTTTCTTAATCATGGAAAAGAATAGGGTGTTTGATAATAGAATTCAAGTATTATGCTTTAAGACTTCCCAAGTATGTAAGTTGATTCACTTAATTTTTAAATTGCGCATCAAAATGGTCTTGAAATGGACCCAGTGTTATATAATTATGTTTTGTGGAGGAAGTAAATAAGAGCTTATTTAATGGAGCAATAAAAACTATATGAGCAGCTTCTATATTTTAGTCTTTAGGTTGCAATTTGTTTATTATTTATTAGACTTAAATGTCTCATTTGGTACAACTTCAGTCTATTAAATAAAGAGATAATTAGCTTTTAGAAATCTGTTGTTTATCCACATGGCCAAAACTGCTCCTTTGTTTTCTATTTTGCAATTTAGAATAACTAAGCAATTAGGCCTCCATTTTAGAGGAAATGCATATTACAGAAATACTGCTTGGGAATGTCTCTGCCAGTCTCAACAGAGATGCAGTTAATGTGTATACTGGCTTTTACAAAGGATTGACATTTACCCTTTCCTCTACATATATATAATACTTAGATTATTTTCCATAATTGCATATAGCCTAGTTTTATAGACTTTCTCTTCTCTAGTGCTTTCATTTTTGTAGCATCTTCTGGCTATTGATGATGCTTAAGAGACTAATTTATTTCTCTGCTTAGAAGAATATAATAAATTGGCATTGCTTTTTTTCTTACCTTCAGATTTTATGAAATAATAATAATGATACTAGTAATAAAAGCAATAACACCCAATATTACTGGTGTTATTACTACTACCACCACCATTTTATAGATCACGTATTGTTTTCCAGGCTCTGAATATGTTCATTACTGCATGTAACAGTTGCAATGATCTTAGGAGACAATTTTTATCAGAGTCAATTAATTCCTTTTGTACATAGTCACAAATTTAGCAAGCCAATGCTCACGTTTTCTGACCAGGGTTCATATTTCTATTTTTATTTCTTAAAATTTTTTAAATTGGCCTATAGTTGATTTACAGTACTGTATTATTTCAAGTTTACAGCTTTAGATTATTTTCCATTATAGGTCATTACCTTTTAAGAGATGCAGATTCAATCCTGGGGTCAGGAAGATTCTCTAGAGGAGAAAATGGCAACCCCCTCCAGTATTTGGCTGGAGAATCCCATGGGCAGAGTAGCCTGGTGGGCTACAGTCGATAGGGTCACAAAGAGTCAGACATGACTGACGTGACTCAGCATGCACACATAGGTTATTACAGGATATTGAATATAGTTCCTTGTGCTATACAGTAAATCCTTATTGTTTATTTTATATATAGTGGTGTGTATCTCTTAATTCCATGCTCCTAATTTATCCCTCCCCTCCTCCTGTCCTCTTTGGTAATGATGTTTGTTTTCTATGTCTGTGAGTCTGTTTCTGTTTTGTAAATAAGGAGATTTGTATTATTTCTTTAGATTTCACATAGAAGTAATATCATATAGTATTTGTCTTTCTATGTCTGACTGACTTCATTTAGTATGATGTAAGGTTGATAACCCAAAGGTTGTATTTTTTGTTATTCCTTTAGTGGTGACGACTTAACCATTATAGAGAAAAATGGGACCAAAACAACCTTAGTAACTGGTGACAGGCACTGGACTATACCTCTGTGGAGAATTGTCCTCTGAAAACCTTTGAGAGGCGCTACTGTCTCTTCAGTTGTACCATGCCGGTGGTTTTCCCTTTGTCCTCAGAAGTTCTGAGAGGACTGCCAAATTAGGAGTGCTTCCCTGATGCTTCTTTGATTCTTCTGCTCGTTCAAAGACTTGGAGGAGGGATTTTTCAGTGGTCTGGATAGGTCTGAGCTCCATAGCTCAGTAGCTCTGAAGGGAGCAAAAATGTCACCAGGATTTTCACTGCTTGACCCAGGTTGGAGGTTAGGGACCCAGGGACTCACTGTGTAGTGTTTTTGAAAGGGCACAGATACCTTCGTGTGCTTTCCTGGAGCCCGAGTGCCCTGAAACACCCACCCCCAGCTCTACCATGTGGCCTTTTTTTTCCTGAGCGTATTGAGACTGAGACCCCATGAAGTAGAATCAAGGGTTGTCTGGTGGGAGACTTTTCCGACAGTCTCACCAGTACAATACAGGTTTTCATTTGTGTGCAGGAGTCTCTCACTGGAAAGCACAGCTTCAACCGTGGAAGCTCACTCAGAGAGCGGCTTTGTGCCTCACAGGTGTCTTCTCTGTGTGGCTGTGCAGCGCTCATGCACCATTTTGTCTCCTTGAAAAAGGCCCAGAAAAGAGAAATTAGGAGAGGAGGCTCGCAAACTTCTCTAGCACGATGTACCTTGAAACCTTGATTCTTTTATTTTTTTTTTTTTTTAACTTTAAATGTGTCCTTTGTTAAACATCATTATGGTACATCTTCACACTAATTGGTTTATGGCTCATCCAATATTTAAAAATCATTTGCATTGTCCTTCTTCTGAGAATTATATTCAGTTCAGTTAAGTCGCTCAGTCAATAATTTTGATCTTATTACAGTGCGAAGATGCTATAACTTTAATAACATCAGCTACATTTATTGTATGTAGTTGAGGACTCAATCACAGTAGCATCATCCTTGTGTATAATCTTGAGTACTCCTTAGATAACTGTCTCCCTAACCAGTAGTTATTAATACGATGTACAATTTCTAAACAGTGTATTATTGTCACCATGAGCCCTTCCATGTCAGATTGCCAGTTCTGAGTGGAGTTATTATTTGTATTTGACGGAAAGTTGTTATCCTTAATTTCAGAGATAGATGTTGAATATTGTCTTGTTTTCAGGCATGATCATAAATCTCTCTGTTTTTTAAGAAACTTATCTCATTTCTGTAGTCTAATAATTCTCTTTAAACGTTACATAAATCTCTTTTTTTAGCATTTACCCTGAGAAACAGAGGCCTCCATAAACCTTCAGTTGTTTTAGATCCAGAGGGTATAGACTTTTGAACCTGACTGTTACTTTATCTAATCCATCACTTTACACTGTTTATCCATATGTATACACACATATCAGGGATGATATAAATTTCACCTTTTTTTCAACTATTATATATATATATATATATAGATATAGATATATAAATGTGTATATATATATATTTGGGCAGGGCAGTCAATCAGAGAAAATTGCAACCAACACAGAATTGTTTAGGTCATTTGAACAGTTAAATATATCTACAACCCCTTTTACAACTCAAAAATGTATGGCGCTCTGAAAATCAGAAATTTTTGTGTCCGAACTGATTTGATGCCAAACCTGACTTGACTTGATAGGCGGCACCATCAAATGTGAATATTCGTGCTGCAGAAATAATAAGATTTTTAATTAGAGGATGCAGCTCTAAGTTGCTCCAGGTTTGTTGTGATTTTACAGTGTGTATGCCTTTTGACCTTTCCACAGTCTGCAAAACTTCAGTTCTGAAATAGCTGACTGCAGAGCTTACAGATAAGAGACTGTAACCTTGGAACTTCTCAGTGACTGTCCTCCTCTGTGTTGAACTGGTTATACCATCCACTCCACCTCTGGCCTAGTCATGACTACTTCTCTGAGTTTATGTCAGATGTTCTCTTCTGCCATCAGCACTATTTTCCTAATTCTTAACTGACTGAATCTTACAAAATGTGATTTAGCAATTCTTGCATTCTCCGAAAAGTCTTCTCTGAATATTTGCCCTTGATTGTAGACAGTCTCTTTTTTATAAACTATTATAGTCTTGCCATATTAATTATGTATTGAATATTTGGTTATGCTCATTTTATTTGCTTTAGTCTTATGCTTCTAATAGGTTGTGCATTTTTCAAGAACATGGCCTTATGCATTCTTTTTTTTTATAGGACCTAGCACACTGTGTGCACATAGTAAATACCCAGAAGGACACTTAGAAGATTTGCCAAAAAATTGATACATAGCTGGTTGAAAGACATCTGTTTCCTTTTGTGTTCAGTTGAGCATATTGTTATTTACATGGAAAGTAAAAGTGTAGATCAAGCTACAGCTCTTGAGCCAAGTCATCCTGCATTTATTTTTATAAATAATATTTGTTGGAAGGTGGCCACACTCATATCTTTACATATTGTCTATGGCTGCCTCTGTGGTACAAGTGCAGAACTGAGTAATTGGGACACAGACCGTTTGTCTCGTATTTGTTATCTGGTTTTTTGAGAAAAAGTCTCCGACTCCTAATATATGTCAGTAATCTATAGATATTATTCTTTCAGTTTGGTAACACAGAGTTAAAAGGAAAACTGTTCTATTAACTTTTTTTTTTAATATTCCTGTGGCGAAAGCGTGCATTTGCAGAGTGGCTGATCTGCGTTGCAAACTGAGGATCTGGTGGTTAAATCAGTAAAGAATATTGATACACATCTCCAGCAGCAGCTTACCTGACTTTTAGATTCTGTTCATCTAGAATGGAGAGCTGTGCAGTTGAACTTTTGACGTGCCAGCGAGAGCCGGGACCGACAGTTGGTCCTGAGCCAGCCAGCACGGCCATTGTCCTCCTACCCTTTCATCCGCGCTTTGTCCGCAGCGTTCCTGTGCTATTGTTAATGTGTTAGTATTTTGAGATGAAAATATCAGTGTGTCAGAAGGGCATGGGGGAGCCAGGTGTTTATTTCTTTATTAATAGGCCGTCTCTCTTCTTTTCCAATTCTTGGTCATTTTGACATTAAATCCGTAAAGTCGAAGGAAATTCATTCAGTGGTGTTGAACTATGTCAAGAAAGTTGCTCCAAGTCTGAAGTGATTATCTTGCTGAGTAAAAAGAAACTAAGTAGTGTTTGGCTTTTGATGATGACTAAGTATACCCTTAGGCAGACTGGGAAAATTAAACAGAGAAATTGAATATTTATGTGTTACTTGAAAAAGGTGTAAATAGGCATTAGTGCTTAGATGAAATTAGACATTATTTTATAATAGGATTTTAAAATATGGTTTCCTGGATAGCTTCCTTCCTGAGATAGCCAATGTTCTTCAAGAAAATTAGAAGCATCATAATATTAATGAAGTTAACACTGAGGACAGCCTTTACACAGGCGAGGATGCCCTAAGGCAGGAAGAATTTGACAGACTGCTGTAATATAGAAAATAGATGACTGATTGTTTTTGGAACAAGCAATTCTTGAGAGACATTGCCAGCTAGAGTGAATTATGTCACCATCGAACTTTCACCAATAATTATCATTAATGGGTGAAAGTGACAGTAATTTTAGTTTAATAGAATCCTTTGAATGTTCATTTTTAAACTATTAGTGGTATTCATGAAGGAACTCTTGCAAAGCAGAAACATTTCTGTCAAAATTAATGTTGAGTTAGAGGCTCCATCACCAGCCTTCAGGAGACTTGTGTAAAGGATCATTGCAGGAGGAGCCTGCAGTGCCCTCCAAAACCATTCCCTCTCCACTGCTTTGACTTGCCATTAGTTCCAAGCTTCCCAATGTGCAACATTTCCTCCTTTTAGCTCAACTGCAGAATATTCTTCAAATGTCATAAAGTTAAGAAGATTGGTGAACAAAAGGGATTCTTTATTTAAAAGCAAAGAATTAAGAAAAAGGCAGGTTTTCTATTGCACTTAAGATGTATAATTATTGATTGAATTGAAATTATGATCACTTGTTTCCAATAGATATTCTTCATGCTGATTAGATTACGTTTTCACAGGTAAATAAAAGTACTTACTTTTCGTTTTCTTTGCCCTCCATTATTTATTTTAATATGGAACAATGTTGAGCTCTCAAAAAAGCATAGTAATTTTTGATAGTACTCAGTCACTATTTCTTCATTGCATGGAGTATTTTTATTAGATTGAGGTTAAATCAGTAAGTAAATAAATCTCTTAAGTGTTTTAATAGTTGCTCCTGCTACCACTTTGCTGTGTCTCTATCTGTTATCCTCTGATTTCAGCTTTGGTAGATGAAAGTGTATCACTTGTGATCATGGGAAGCACCTTTGATCCTTGCAGAAAGGCCCTACTGTTTGCTCACCTTCCCACAGACTGCGCCTTTGGAGAACTTTTCCATGGGATGCTCAAGGAACTTGGTCCAAGGAAACCTGAGGCCTGGGTTTACTGTGTTCTAACTGATTCTTCTATTTCAGCACTTTGCTGTGCCCACTGTTGCATTCTGAGACAGTGATGTTTCCTGAATCATGGGGGTATCTGCTGTCTACATAGAATGGCCTCATGATACATTTAGAGGCATAGTGGAGAATTTATGAACTGTCTCTTCTGTGCCTGGAAAGTTAGAAGAGCCCAAATGATAGCAAGCTTTGTTCAGAACTGCTGCACTCACATCATGGGGGAAAACTTGGGAAGGAGAGTTGGTTTTCCAATTCTCCTCCTCCCCAAGAGGAAACTTCCATTTTATGTTTTACACCGTCCTCTTCCTAAAGCAGTGCACCTTGATGGACTAGAAATAGAATACAAACTCATTGCCATCTGTAGACTCTAAAAAGGGAACACCAAGAAGAGAAGGGAGATGTATCCGCAACATTGTTTAGCATTGTTAGAATCGGAGCAGTTCTTCCTTAGAGGCCTGGGGTGGGGGGGTCAATGTGCCTCAGTTTCCTCCCTAACAACGGAATTTTTATAATATCTGAAAACTGAGGGGACTTCCCTGGGGGCTCAGACAGTAAAGAATCCACCTGCAATGCAGGAAACATTTGTGTTAGTATTTTGAGATGAAAATATCAGTGTGTCAGAAGGGCATGGGGGAGCCAGGTGTTTATTTCTTTATTAATAGGCCATCTCTCTTCTTTTCCAATTCTTGGTCATTTTGACATTAAATCCGTAAAGTCGAAGGAAATTCATTCAGTGGTGTTGAACTATGTCAAGAAAGTTGCTCCAAGTCTGAAGTGATTATCTTGCTGAGTAAAAAGAAACTAAGTAGTGTTTGGCTTTTGATGATGACTAAGTATACCCTTAGGCAGACTGGGAAAATTAAACAGAGAAATTGAATATTTATGTGTTACTTGAAAAAGGTATAAATAGGCATTAGTGCTTAGATGAAATTAGACATTATTTTATAATAGGATTTTAAAATATGGTTTCCTGGATAGCTTCCTTCCTGAGATAGCCAATGTTCTTCAAGAAAATTAGAAGCATCATAATATTAATGAAGTTAACACTGAGGACAGCCTTTACACAGGCGAGGATGCCCTAAGGCAGGAAGAATTTGACAGACTGCTGTAATATAGAAAATAGATGACTGATTGTTTTTGGAACAAGCAATTCTTGAGAGACATTGCCAGCTAGAGTGAATTATGTCACCATCGAACTTTCACCAATAATTATCATTAATGGGTGAAAGTGACAGTAATTTTAGTTTAATAGAATCCTTTGAATGTTCATTTTTAAACTATTAGTGGTATTCATGAAGGAACTCTTGCAAAGCAGAAACATTTCTGTCAAAATTAATGTTGAGTTAGAGGCTCCATCACCAGCCTTCAGGAGACTTGTGTAAAGGATCATTGCAGGAGGAGCCTGCAGTGCCCTCCAAAACCATTCCCTCTCCACTGCTTTGACTTGCCATTAGTTCCAAGCTTCCCAATGTGCAACATTTCCTCCTTTTAGCTCAACTGCAGAATATTCTTCAAATGTCATAAAGTTAAGAAGATTGGTGAACAAAAGGGATTCTTTATTTAAAAGCAAAGAATTAAGAAAAAGGCAGGCTTTCTATTGCACTTAAGATGTATAATTATTGATTGAATTGAGATTATGATCACTTGTTTCCAATAGATATTCTTCATGCTGATTAGATTACGTTTTCACAGGTAAATAAAAGTACTTACTTTTCGTTTTCTTTGCCGTCCATTATTTATTTTAATATGGAACAATGTTGAGCTCTCAAAAAAGCATAGTAATTTTTGATAGTACTCAGTCACTATTTCTTCATTGCATGGAGTATTTTTATTAGATTGAGGTTAAATCAGTAAGTAAATAAATCTCTTAAGTGTTTTAATAGTTGCTCCTGCTACCACTTTGCTGTGTCTCTATCTGTTATCCTCTGATTTCAGCTTTGGTAGATGAAAGTGTATCACTTGTGATCATGGGAAGCACCTTTGATCCTTGCAGAAAGGCCCTACTGTTTGCTCACCTTCCCCATAGACTGTGCCTTTGGAGAACTTTTCCATGGGATGCTCAAGGAACTTGGTCCAAGGAAACCTGAGGCCTGGGTTTACTGTGTTCTAACTGATTCTTCTATTTCAGCACTTTGCTGTGCCCAGTGTTGCATTCTGAGACAGTGATGTTTCCTGAATCATGAGGGTATCTGCTGTCAACATAGAATGGCCTCATGATACATTTAGAGGCATAGTGGAGAATTTATGAACTGTCTCTTCTGTGCCTGGAAAGTTAGAAGAGCCCAAATGATAGCAAGCTTTGTTCAGAACTGCTGCACTCACATCATGGGGGAAAACTTGGGAAGGAGAGTTGGTTTTCCAATTCTCCTCCTCCCCAAGAGGAAACTTCCCTTTTATGTTTTACACCGTCCTCTTCCTAAAGCAGTGCACCTTGATGGACTAGAAATAGAATACAAACTATTGCCATCTGTCGACTCTAAAAAGGGAACACCAAGAAGAAAAGGGAGATGTATCCGCAACATTGTTTAGCATTGTTAGAGCAGTTCTTCCATAGAGGCCTGGGGTGGGGGGGTCAATGTGCCTCAGTTTCCTCCCTAACAACGGAATTTTTATAATATCTGAAAACTGAGAGGACTTCCCTGGGGGCTCAGACAGTAAAGAATCCACCTGCAATGCAGGAAACATGGGTTCGATCCCTGGGTCAGGAAGATCCCCTGGAGAAGGAAATGGCAACCCTCTCCAGTACTCTTGCCTGGAGAATCCCTTGGACAGAGGAGTCTGGTGGGCTACAGTTCATAGGGTCGCAAGAGTCGGATACGACTGAGCAACTGACACACACAGCTTAGCTAAGGGAGGCTTGTGTGTGTGTGTGTGTGTGTGTGTGTGTGTGTGAGATTGCTCTTACCCTGCTTCAATTAGAGGTCAGCTAACTATGAAAATAAAAATCAAAAGTTTCAAGAATTTGGTGTACTCTCCCTAAAAACTTATCAGAGCCCTCTTTGGAGTAAAAAGTTTCTCTCATTTCATTAGTTAGATGATATGTATCTCCTATAAAATATGAAAGAAGAAGAAAATGACACTAAACATTTACTATAGTTATTTTGAATGACACTTCAATTAATGTTCTGATTTAGCTGCTTTATACGTGAAAATTAAACATACTCAAATTTCTTAAGAAATTTACAAACTAAAATTCTTTCATACAAAAATAGTCACATTTTTAAAAAATAAACCTTTCAAAATGAGTTTCTGTTTTAATACAGTATCTTTCCATAGCAGGTGTTCAATAAGCACTTTTAAAATATTAATGTAATTCATGTCTGAGGGACCAAAATCCCTCAATTGTACACATTCTATTTGAGTAGACTCACTTCAAAATCACTGCAGATGGTGACTGCAGCCATGAAATTAAAGGATGCTTGCTCCTTGGAAGAAAAGCTATGACCAACACAGACAGCATATTAAAAAGCAGAGACATTACTTTGCCAACAAAGGTTTGTCTATGATTTTTCCAGTAGTCATGTATGGATGTAAAAGTTGGACTATAAAGAGAGCTGAGCACCAAAGAATTGATGCTTTTGAACTATGGTGTTGGAGAAGACTCTTAAGAGTCCCTTGGACTGCAAGGAGATCCAACCAGTCCATCCTAAAGGAGATTAGTCCTGAATATTCATTGGAAGGACTGATGCTGAAGCTGAAACTCCAATCCTTTGGTCACCTGATGCGAAGAGCTGACTCACTGGGAAAGACCCTGATGCTGGGAAAGATTGAGGGCAGGAGGAAAAGGGAACGACAGAGGATGAGGCAATTGGATGGCATCACCGACTCAATGGAGCTGAGTTTGGGTAAACTCTGGGAGGACAGGTAAACTCCCTGGATGGACAGGGAGGCCTGGCGTGCTGCAGTTCATGGAGTCTCAAAGAGTCAGACACGACTGAGTGACTGAACTGACTGACTGACTTAAAGCTAAACTGACCTAATCCCATTACAAGATATGACATCTGTCAAGTTTGTTGCTCCTATAGCATTGATATCAAATAGGTATTTCAGTCAAAAGAATAAATTCAAGTCTGCAAAGATATAATATTTCTATAAATACAGTTTAATTTCTAACTCTGAACCACCAGCCTGCCTACTGGTAAAGAACTTAGGTAATTCTCTGTGTGTTTTAACTCAGTAATTCTAGTGTAGAATCCAGTTATTGATGTTTGAAATTCCCTGCCAAGCTCTCTCCCTAAAGGAACTCCAAGCTTGAAAGTCAGCTTGGGGTACACTTCTAAGGTTGTGTTTTCTTCTTGACTGAGTTCTGTCTGGACACCAAACACCCTCCCTGCTTAGATATAATTTCTTCTGCCTGCTTTTGGTGTCTGCTTTGCTCTTAAATCATGACCCATGATATCTGATGGGTTGCTCTTAGATACCTCCTTTGCTCCCTGACATTTGTTCTTGTTCAGTTGGTAAGTCGTGGCTGACTCTTTGTGACCCTATGAATTGCAGCACACCAGGTTTCTCTGTCCTTCAGTATCTCCCGGAGTTTGCTCAAACTAATGTCTGTTGATTTGATGGTGCCATTCAACCATCTCATTCTCTATCAATCCCTTCTCCTCCTGCCCTCAGTCTTTCCCAGCATCAGGGTCTTTTCCAATGAGTTGACTCTTCTCAGGTGGCGCGAGTATGGGAGATTCAGCTTCAACATCAGTCCTTCCAGTGAATATTTAGGGTTGATTTCCTTTAAGATTGAATGGTTCGTTCTCCTTGCAGTCCAAGGGACTCTCAAGAGTCTTCTCCAACACCACAGTTCAAAAGCATCAATTCTCCAGCACTCAGCCTTCTTTATGGTCCAACTCTTACATCCTTAAGTGACTAGTGGCAAAACCATAGCTCTGACTAGACAGACTTTTGTTTGCTAAGTGATGTTTCTGGTTTTTATCTCGCCGTCTAGGTTTGTGATGCTCAGACGTGTATCTGAGTTCTTTGACGGGGCTTTCTAGCCTGCTTGTCTCCCCATCTAGAGCCCATGGGGGTTCCTTGCTCCTCCCGCAGCTCTCAGGTCCTGGGGTGAGGGGTGTTCTGCAGCCCGCTTGCTCCTGGGCCAGCTCTCGGCACACAGTGCACGTGCCCGATGCTTCCCGGATCTGCTTGTTGCACACAAGGCGCTTCCACTCTATGCCACTCTCCGTGACTCCATGGGAGATTCTGCATGTGGTCCCATTTCCTCTGGAATGAGGGGCAGTGTGCCGGGGTCCCACCCTGTGTGGACTCTCTGTGTTTTCTAGTCTCCCAGGAGATGCGGGCTTTTCCGTCTGTAACCCAGGTATGTGGTGTGTGTTCTCTCCTATGTGGAGAGCTCCTATATTCGAATGGTCCTTTACACTTCCACTTTATGGAAGAAGGGAGGGCTGGCATCTGAGCAGCTGTGCTGATGCCTCTGCTATTCCGTAGAATTCCAGAATCCTGAAGTAGGTGGATAACTGAATGAACACATACTGATGTAAGTCAGGGCTTCTGTACCTGGGAATCTACTGGCCTGAGTGAGTTAAGGCACAGAGGCATGAAATCCATATTTTCATAGCAAAAACCAAAGTAGCAGGTCTAGTGTGAGTGTTTAGTAGAGCTCTAATAAAAGAGAAAGCTAACTTGGAAGATGGGAGAGTGTGCTGCTGTGTCTTGGATTTTTCCTTCATCCTATAGGCACACTTCAAGGGCATTGTGCAGATCAGTGGTAGCGTCTTCTTTTTAGAGAGATGGTTCTGATAGCCAAAAGGCAGATCCATTAAAAATGGAGGGTGGTAGGGGTAGCTGAGGGTCAGACAAGACTGAGCAACTTCACTTTCACTTTTCACTTTCGTGCATTGGAGAAGAAAATGGCAACCCACTCCTGTGTTCTTGCCTGGAGAATCCCAGGGATGGGGGAGCCTGGTGGGCTGCCGTCTATGGGGTCGCACAGAGCTGGACACGACTGAAGCGACTTAGCAGCAGCAGCAGAAAGACTGAGAGAAACTAGGAGACTTGCAATTTTGCAAGAGTTAAATTGCAAACGCCTGAACTAGGATGCACTCACAACAGGAAGACTGGATGGATTGGAAAGGCAGTTAGAGGTAGTAGCAATAGGCTTTTGTTCCTGATTGGGTTTTCAGAGCCTGGAGAAACTTTCATGACAGGGTGGGTGATGTCTATATAGTTTTAGGACACATTGAGTTTGCATCTCTAATTTCAAGCCTTTTTATTTGGATGGGAATTGAGCTTCCCAGGTGGTGCTAGTGGTCAAGGGTCAAGAGATAGAAGAGACAAGGTCCCATCCTCGGGTCAGGAAGAACCCTGGAGGAGGAGATGGCAACCCAATTCATTATTCTTTCCCGGAGAATCTCATGGACAGAGGAAGCTGATGGGCTACACCTGATGGTGTTGCAAAGAGTCGGATTGGACTGACTGAGCAGGCACGCTGAGGCCTGAACGGACCTGGCATAACGTTATGGCACAACAACTGCACATAAATGTTAGCGTCTTTCTTATAGGAAGGAAATAAATTGCTTTGTTAACAAAGACAGTTCAGTTGTGTTAGGCATTTTAGTAAGTACAGTAACCAAGAACACTTAAGAGCAAATCCTGTTAGCTCATGAGGATATAAGCTCGGGGCAGCTCCCCCCTGGAGTCTGACCGAGGCTTGGAACGTGGGTCAAGTAACACAGACTGCGTGTCCCGTCATCCTCTTTGAAGGGAACTGGCTCACTCCTCCTCCTTCCACCTTAGCTGATATTAGCTCAGATATTCAGTGCCAAGGCTCTGGGATTCTCAGCGTAGAAATTTGTTTTCATATTTATTTATCTGGCATATATGATGTGATTTAGCATTTTGTGATTTTTTTTTTAAGCATTAATCACAGCTTATCTAGCAGAACAAAAGACAGCCCTAAGGTTTCTGTGTGATTTATTCTTGTGGTTTTAAATTTCTGACCAAAAAAATACACAAATTGGCATTAGAGTGCCTTCCTTCTTTAATAGAATTATTAGATTATTACTGTCGTGGTGAAAATGTTGCCTTCATTTAACAGATATTTATGGAACACATAGTATGTCATGGCACTGTAAAATGAGCAAACATCCCTGCCCTTGTGGGCTTATATCCTGGCAGAGAAGAAAGTGTTTAAGATGAATTTACTGTAGTGTTAGAAGTCAGTAAGTTCTGAAGAGAATAAAATAAAGCAGGGTCGTGGGGATAGGAAGTACGAGAAGGAGTGATATGTTTTTAACTTGCCCAGGTTCACCCTGTTGCGGACTGTGAGCATCATGCTGTAGTGCTGAGTGCCCCAGCCTAGGGGCCCACATGACCAGGTTTCCAACCCCAGCTCTGCCGCCATGACAGTGAGCAGATCAGTTAGCTTCCCAGAACAAAGTCTTCTCATCCATAAAACACGGTTTCTTTTGACTCTGAAATGATTGATATTCTACAAATTAATTTTTAAGTAAAATATGTGCTGTGTTACAGCGCAAACAATCAAATGTGTTTAGCTCTCCAACTGATTTTGTAACATTGTCCTCTATTAAAATACAAAGTCTATTATGATAAAACTCTCTCTGCATTTGGCAGTGACTAGCAGTGTCTCCCCATGTGCAGTGTGTTGTTTTATTTTTCTTTCCATTTGGCTGTAGGACAAATGTGAAAGTTAACTTGTTTAAAATGTTTTCCCAATGGTTTGATAGGTGAAAGAAAGATATGAGTTTAGAAAAAGTTACTGATAAGAGGAACTTGGGGAAATATGTATGCATGCAGATGTGTATGTGTGTATATGAACAGATCTTTTCAGTAATGAATTGTCTCATGTCAATTACTAGTCTGCTTCTATATTAACTTAATTTTCTGAATGAAGCATGTTTCCTATGTATATAGAACAGAAATGAAAATGCCATTGATTATAGAATTGGTTGACCCTTTCACAGATTGATTTCTTATTTTCCATGACAAATAGTCAGCACTTCAGTCTGTTAAGTGTAGAGCTCATTAACATGCAAAAACTAGCAGCCTGATCTAGTTACAATGTATCTTTAATGTCTGACTTATGCAGCATAGTGTGGGTCCTTAGTCTTGTAATAATATGTAGAGTGGCCTCCCATGAGCAACAAGGTTCTGAGATCAATATAACCTGGATAAAACCTTTATCTATAACAACTGTCATTAGGAATGACTAGCATTTCACTAATTAGCCCACCATTTACAACCCATAAGCTTCTCACAGATGGTGGATGTTTATAAACACCCACAGATGTGTGCACAGCTGACTCCCAGTTATCCGCAGGAGTAGGGGACATAGATAATTTAGATTTGCTTACAATACAAGCCCCTCATTTTAGCTACTTTCAAGCTCCTTTCTCTTTGGACTTTTTACCACAGCTGTTAATGAAGTAGCAAATTAACTAATCTAATTTCAACTTCTCCTCTTATTGATGCATATACCCCCTGGTGAAAGCACTAATATGTACAAATATGGTCACAAGATGGCTGGCAAGAGGATGAAAACAGGGAGCTCAGGCTTAGAAGAGTACATGGAGCCGTGGCAAATCATTCCTACATGTTGGTAGCTGTGTGTCTAGGAAGAGGTTTCAGTTTGTGAAAGCACAGCAAGCCTCCCACGTCAACAGTGTTATACCTAAACTCCTGTCAATCTCTGGGTCTGGAAGAATCCCAGAAGAGAATATCTTTTTAAAGTTGAGAAAAAGGAAAGGACATCATTTTCCTTTCCCATCAGGCAGTCTGATCCTGTGTTAATTGTTTCTTTTCCGATAACTCTTTCTGTAATTTGATCTCAAGTTTTCACTGTAACATTAGCCTGTTCACTGTCTGATGCTGAATGAAGATGAAGAGATGTCAGTGTGATAACCTGAGCACATGAAGTTATTTACTTTCCTTATTTTCTGCAGCCTGAAGAGTCTTCCTTTAGGCTGATCTTCCTTTGCCTCATCTTCCCTGGTGGCTCAGACAATAAAGTGTCTGCCTACAATTCAGGAGACCTGGGTTCAATCCCTGGGTTGGGAAGATCTGGAGAAGGAAATGGCAACCCACTCCAGTGTTCTTGCCTGGAAAATCCCATGGATGGAAGAGCCTGGTAGCCTGCAGTCCATGGGGTCGCAAAGAGTCGGACACCACTGAGCGACTTCACTTTCACTTTCAAAGAGTCTTAGATTTGGCTCTTCTCTTCTAGGTTTTTAATCTGAAACTTTCATCCTCCTCTATGCCTGCCGTGCTGTGCCATGCCAAGGTACTTCAGTCGTGTCCGACTCTGTGACCCTGTAGAGTGTAGCCTGCCAGGCTCCTCTGTCCATGGGATTTTCAGGCAAGAATACTGGAGTGGGTTGCCTTGCCCTCCTCCAGGGATTCTTCCAGACCCAGAGATCGACAGGAGTCTCTTAAGTCTCCTGCATTGGCAGGCGTGTTCTTTACTACTAGCACCACCTGGGAAATCCTCTCCTTTGTGCACTGGGCTGTATTTTACTTGTCCCAGAAGGTTTACAGGCATTGTTTCAGTGTACCCAGAGCCAGGAGTCGTGTGGAGATAGTTGAGATCCACAGATCTTTTATTTACAGAATAAGATGTGAAGGGCAAACATTTTGCTTCCTAGTGACCTGCAGAATGTGTACCATTTCTTTAGGCTGAGGCATTCATAAGTTAGTATCAGTTGTTTCCCAGAGTTTCCTTACTTGAGAAACAGTGCTTTATCTTACTGAAGAGGAAAATTAATCATTCCATAACAGCATGTTATAAATATCCAAAAATGTTTAAAGAAGAAATTTTATAATGGATTAAATGGTGGTCAAAATTATATATCATAGAACATGAATTGTAGAAGAATATAGAAGAGTAAAGAACTGTTGCACCACTAGACCTATCCAACAGATCTGTAACTTCACATAAAGGATGCTGTAGTTTTGTTGTTGTTTCATTTAAAGAGTTTGTAAGTGCTGATTGGGCTTCCGTGGTGGCTCAGACGGTAAAGAATCTGCCTGCAATGCGGGAGACCTGGGTTTGATCCCTGGGTAGGGAAGATCCCCTGGAGGAGTGCATGGCAAGCACTCCAGGAGAATCCCATGGACAGAGGAGCCTGTAGGGCTTTGGTCTGTGGGGTCTCAGAGTCGGACACGACTGAATGACTAAGCACAACACACAACAACAACAGGTTCTGTAAGACTCTTATTGACTATTTCCCTAGTATGTAAGTGACTGGGAACTGCGTGCTTTGTGGCAGATCCTTTTATGTATCCTTCAATAGTTGCCATCTGAGTGTTGTTCTCTGAGATAAGGAATACCAGGAGGAGATGAAATATGGGGGAAACCGGGATGAAGTATCTGTAGGATACCTGAGTTTCCATGTCTGAATGATTGCCTATGGTCTGCGGTAGCCAACTCCTCCCAGTTTGCCTGAGGCTTTCCCATCTCTGTATTCCAGCAAACCCCTTAATCTTCAGTCAGTGTAGTCAGAGCTCAGGAGTAGAAGTTGTGCTGGTGGTGGAAACTTTAGAGTTCTTAGTTTGCAGAGCTATAGCAGTTAATAAAATGCTGATGGAGCACATGAAGGATGGTGTAAATGTGGACAGAGGAAGAGGAGGCGGGAAGAGAGTTTTGGAAGCAGTCATCATGGAGGAGGGAAGGGAACAAAGAAATCCTCGTATCATGAAGCCCAAGGGGAGAGACTGTTTCAAAAAAGGGTTAGTCAGTATTGTCAAATGCTGCCCAGATACCATAGAGTCAACTGACTGACAATATCCTATTGGCATCAGCTCGAGGGACAGGGAAGAGAGTTGATGAATGAGTATGGGAGGTGGAGATCTAAGTAGGGTAGTCACTAGGAGGGTTCAGGATCAACAGCACGAAGGATGTGCTGCATTTGTTTAAATGTAGATTGGGGGAAAGGAGGCGGGGAAAGACTGATCCTCAAACAGAGCAAGATCCAGAGGGCAATGGGACAGAGTGAAGAGAATGTGGTGTTGGTATAGGCAGAGGAAATTGTCTTAGGCGCGACGACCTCTGCTAATGCGATGGGTGAGAAGGCGGAAGAGCTGGACCCAGTGCAGATACATTTGTAGATTTGATGGTAGGAGATTAAGGGTTTTTTAATCAAGTCATTGCATTTTATATCTGATATAGAGCAAGTCCTGTGCTGAGGAAGGGTTGCTGGTTGAAGGGCTTGAAAGAAGCATTGAGACAACCCGTATAGGGAGTGGGAGGGAGAGCCTCCAGGTGAATATAGATGGAGTGCTGGATTTCACGAAGAATGCAATTGAGGTTGGCAACTGTGATTATGTACCAGCCCTGATTCTGCAGTACTGTTTCTCACCAGTTATTCAGCAGCTAGTGTGTAGTGCCAAGAAGATAGAATTTTCAGTTCATTTAAGTTTTACTAGGAGTCTGCAAAAAGACCCTATGGGAGGAGGAAAGTAAAATAATGACTTGTGAACCGTGGTCAAAGTGATGAACCTCAGATAGGCTAGGAGATGACAGTGGGTCCAGGGCGCTGAACATATTCCTGGAGAGATGACAGGATGCGGAGAGGAGGGGGAAGAAGATGAACAAAGGGAGGGGAAAGAAGGACAGATGGCTCATATGAATTCAGATTAATAAAAGTAAAAGAATTGTGGGTGGTAGCAAAGCTCAGATTATGGCTATGAGAGTGGGTAACGTGGGATTGATAACCTGAAGATGCAGGTCAAGGAACTAATTTGCTGTTGGACTGGTAGTTCATATGGAGTTGAATTCATACAGGATGATGGCAAGACTTGGCTAGAAGAGGAAGGCTGAATCAGATGACAAAGTCAGATGGTAAAGACTTATGAGAGGATGAGCAATATCTCCTAGAATGGGGCAGGGAGACCATCTCTCCAGTTTAATAGTAACGGTCAATGGAGTCTTCATTGAAGACATCAAGGTAGTAGAGAGTGGCTTATGTTAATAAATATTGGAAGAAGGAGGGATCAGAAAGGACTTGCCTCTTAGATGTGGTGACTGTGAATGATAGTGATAGTGGTGTGACTGGCCTCAACATTTTAATCTAACTGTAGCCATTGTCCAGTAGGGGGCTTGTAGGAGGGACCAGGGGGCCACTGCAGACTGGCCTGATTCTGGTATTTCTGGATACTCCTGCTCCTCGGAGAAGGAAGATGTCTCTGCTCTTTTCCTATGAGGAAGTAGTCATCAGTGACTTGTATCTCATTCATCACCTGGTTCTGGAGAAAGGCATCTGGCTTCCAGTGAATTTGGGGAAACCGAATCTGTGATTGTTGAGTTCCCAGCTAGGAAAGCCACTGTTTTTTTCTGCCTTGAGGCATTTCCTGAAACAACTCCAAGTACAACTCAGCAAAGCTGAGAATCTGAGTACTTTTCAGTTATCACACAACACAGAGACAGAGTATCAAGAGGCTCACAGTGTCGGAGGGTTACAATGCAGAGAGTCAGGAAAAGTCAGTGTAATGGAAAGCATGTCAGCTTTAGGGTCAAAAGACAGTGGTTCAGACCTCTCCTTTGCTGCCTGCCTGTTACAGTGCTTTTGGTGCATTGCTCACCTCCTAGAGCTTCAGGTTTCCTGGCTTTAAAATGCATCTGGTAATAGCTGCCCTACAGGGCTGGAGTGAGACTTAAAGCTGAGAATCTAGGTAAAATGCTCCACACAGATCCTAGTACATGGGAACTCAGTGATGGCTCCTCATATACCTAGCTCACATTTAGTTTATGTTCGTTTTGATGTGCATTCTTTCTTTTCTAAGTAAAGTTCTTCTCAAACTTATGTAGTACCAGTTTTTATCTGGGGGCTTCTGTATTCCTTTGTCAGCTTTTTGTAGTCAGGGCAGAATCTTCCTTTGTTCTCTTGAGAGTTGAGCGGTTTTGCCTCCAGTCTCTTTGCAGTTGTTAATGAGTTCATCAAAAGTTCATCGTCTCCCATTTTCATTTCTTTTCTGTGCTACTTGCTTTCTCAAAGCATATGTCAGTTCCTTTTCCTCCTCACTTTCCACTCATTCAGACTGGCCTTATTGTCTTTGCTGACTTCTTTTCTTTCAAAAATATGTTGCTGTCACGCTGATTAAGATTTTAAAATATCTTTAGTTTGTAATATTAATGCCACAATTCCCACATCTGATTGAAGAAGAAATACTCATGCAGAATAAATCTGTATTTGTCATTTGAAATGTACTGAAAAAATAAAGAATACTTAGTACTTTGAAACACAAATTCATACTTGAAATGAACGTAGTAAAAATTAAATCTAGTAAAAATTTTAAATTTTAAATCTAGTAAAAATTACTTTATGTTGGCAAGATTTGCAGAAGTGAGGTGGCATTTAACTAGGAGTTTTCTTGGCACACACAAGATTAATAGACAAATTTTCACTGTTTATGTGCTATCTATAGTGTTGTGTGTTTTAAAGTACAAGTAAAACCATCTTCAGAAATCTAAGTGCAAATACAAGTACAGATTGTTTTTATTGTTTAGTCGCTAAGTCTTGCCCAACTCTCTGCAGCCCCATAGACTGTAGCCCACTTGGCTCCTCTCTCCATGGGATTTCCTGGGGAAGAATACTACAGTGGGTTGCCATATCCTTCTCCAGGGAATCTTCCCGACCCATGGATCGAATCCGCATCACCTGCATTGGAAGGCGGGCTGTTTACCATTGAGCCACTCGGGAAGGACAGATACCAAAGAAGAGTCACTGAAGTGACTGCTGAGCGCGGTGGCTATATCTCTGACCTACTGCCTCTGGAGTAAACAGTTTCATACCACTTTGCTTTCTTTCTTGGAGCATTCTTCATTTAGATAGTCAGGATTATGTGTTGAAATTGCCCTTAGACTGGACGTCCCTTGACAGCAGGGCAGGGGCTGGTTCCAGTGCCTGCCCCATATTCCTTAGTGCATATTTGTAGGATTGAATTGAACTACAGACTTTATAGTTTTATATTTCCACCTGTTTCTTGAACAAACCAGTTTGACTCAAAATCAGTTCATCGAAAACCTACTGTATCATGTTCCACATAAAACCTGGTTTTTATGTTCTCACTGTGGGTTAATGATACCACTGTTTGCCTCATCACCCAGGCTTGACATTTTCACACTGTGCCAGCTTTAATCATAGTGAAGTCCGACTTTGATTCTTTCACACCTGTCAGCAGCCCTCCGTGGCAGCTCTCCAGCCTGAGTCCGGCTCCCCTCACCCCCTCTCGGCACCATATGCTGCTGTCGGAGTCTGCTGCCTGCTGGGTCCCTCTGGGCCCTGGTCACTGGCTCAGCCACTGCTGGTGAAGAGGGGCCCCCACGGCCTCAAGCCCATTTGTCCCAGCTTCTTGTGATGGAAAATTCATGTAAAATCGTTTCTATTCCCTAGTTTAGTCTCCCCTGGATTCTTGGTATTGAATTAAGCATTTTTATTTCCTCTATCTGAAGTCATTTCATTCTTTGTTCCAAAACTCTGTGAGGACAAAACCATTGAAAAGTCTTCTTCCAAATTTTCTAATATATGAAAATATTAAAAAAAAACAAGTTTAAAATATATGCTAATATGTTTTCAATAGGAAGTAAGCAATTGCACAGTCAGACTTATTTCTCAGAGTACAATGAAGCTCTTGTGGGTGAGCTTCTACTTAGAATATTGATGTTCTGCCATATAATTAACCTTTTCCTCTCTGGGTTACTGTGTGATTATAGGGTCATGGGTGTTCATTGTGTGTGAGAGTCTCATCTTGTTAAATGTCATCATCATTTCACATCGACATATGTATTTCAATAGATACGTTATTTTCCCGTGACTTTCTGTACTTTTTGCATCTGAAGGCCTCTATTCAGCACCCTTAACCCTATATAACACACAAGGATATCTTTGTCAACGTTATTTTGTCAGGGAGTCGATACTGATTTTAAATTTTGTTTTCTTTAGTAACTGTTAGAATAGGTCACCATGAACAAGCTAGTCAGAGTGGGTCACTTGTGGAGTAATTGCTAAGCAGAAAGTCAGGAATTTATCCTCTGCTTTGTAAGTAATAGTTGTCAGTGATCATGGAAAGGTCTACTCAGTGTCTTCACTGATTAATAAGTGATTGGCTTTTTCCAGTTACTATATTTTTGATTTTGTCTATATCAACAATTTAAATATGCTTCATTATTTTTTCTTGTCTCAACATGCTTTGGTGTAGGAATGTCATAGTTTACTAAGTTTGTCTCCTGCAAATTGACATTTAAGTTGTTGTCAGTCTCTTTTTATTATTTATAAACAATATTGTAGTGAACATCCTTGTGTACATATGAGTTAAGATAATTTTCTTAGGAAGAAATTATTTCATCAGGTGGTACATGCAATTTATTTCTGATACAGATTGCCAAATTGCATTGCAAAGAGTTTGCATTAGTTCTGTATTTCCCCTAACAATGTGTGGAATGATCTGTTTTCGAGTCTTCACCAGTTATCCTCAGTTGTTGTTATTGCCACGCCCATAGGTGAGAAATGGTCTTTTACTGACATACTAGCTCCTGCTGCTGCTGCTGCTACTGCTAAGTCGCTTCAGTCATGTCCAACTGTGCAGCCCCATAGACAGCAGCCCACCAGGCTACCCTGTCCCTGGGATTCTCCAGGCAAGAACACTGGAGTGGGTTGCCATTTCATTCTCCAATGCATGAAAGTGAAAAGTGAAAGTGAAGTCGCTCAGTCGTGCTCAACTCCTAGCGACCCCATGGACTGCAGCCTACCAGGCTCCTCCGTCCATGGGATTTTCCAGGCAAGAGTACTGGAGTGGGGTGCCATTGCCTTCCCTATCAAATTACCAATGGCATTTTTTCACAGAACTAGAACAAAAAATTTCCTTCTAACTTGTAATAAGAAATACATTTAATTTAAGATATGCAAATAATGAAGAATAGTGAGTAAAACCAGAAATACTAAAGTATTGGGTTTTAAAATATAGAATTCCACTTATCATCGTTGAGCCATTCATTTAATTATAGTATAAGAGAGAACTGTTCTAGTTTTTGTTTTATTCCTTAAATTCCAATGAAAATTGACTTTTTAATTTTCTGAGTCAAATAAATTTTCAGTTTCATATCTAGATTAAGACACATTTGGGGGACATGTAGTTTTCAGGGCATTAGCATACTGTGTCCCCGTTTGCTTGGCAAAACAATAATAATGATAATTGTGATAGTAGTTAATATTTTATACACTGACCAACAGCAAAATACATATAATAATAGCAAAGCTATTTTTTCCTACTGTGCTGTTGTTTTGGGGTCGTTAAGTCATGTCTTTGTGACCCCATGACTGCAGCACGCCAGACTTCCCTGTCCATCACTATCTCCTGAAGTTTGCTTAAACACGTGTCCATTGAGTCAATGATACCATCCAACCATCATCCTCTGTCGCCCCCTTCTCCTCCTGCCCCCCAGGCCTTAACAGTATGAGAGTCTTTTCCAATAAGCTGGTGTTTAACATAAGGTGGCCAAAATATTGGAACTTCAGCATTAATCCTTCCAATGAATATTCAGGGTTGATTTCCTTTAAGATTGTCTGGTTTGATCTCCTTGCTGTCCACAGAACTCTTGAGTCTTGTACAGTAAAACTATTTCAAAGTCAAATAAATTTTCAGTTTCATATCTAGATTAAGACACATTTGGGGGACATGTAGTTTTCAGGGCATTAGCATACTGTGTCCCCGTTTGCTTGGCAAAACAATAATAATGATAATTGTGATAGTAGTTAATATTTTATACACTGACCAACAGCAAAATACATATAATAATAGCAAAGCTATTTTTTCCTACTGTGCTGTTGTTTTGGGGTCGTTAAGTCATGTCTTTGTGACCCCATGACTGCAGCACGCCAGACTTCCCTGTCCATCACTATCTCCTGAAGTTTGCTTAAACACGTGTCCATTGAGTCAGTGATACCATCCAACCATCATCCTCTGTCGCCCCCTTCTCCTCCTGCCCCCCAGGCCTTAACAGTATGAGAGTCTTTTCCAATAAGCTGGTGTTTAACATAAGGTGGCCAAAATATTGGAACTTCAGCATTAATCCTTCCAATGAATATTCAGGGTTGATTTCCTTTAAGATTGTCTGGTTTGATCTCCTTGCTGTCCACAGAACTCTTGAGTCTTGTACAGTAAAACTATTTCACACCCCCCCCCCCCAAAAAAAAGACACATTTAAAGACATCATTTTAAGTTATTCCTGTCTTTTTGCTATCTGGGTTAAGTCATATTTTGAGCTTTGTTCTAGAAGCCTAAAGACTGAATTTGGTGACCAAATAAAGCAAGTACAACCTGATTCCCAGACAGCTTAACTAGCAGCATGAACAATAAATTCATGTAATTTTGTTGGATCCACTGTCTTGTGTTTCTTTTAAAAAGAGTTAAGTTTAACTCTGAGCCTATGAATTTTGGACTTCAGTTGCAAACTTTCAACACTTTGCAGAAACTGAGCTTTTCTTCCCTATCCTATGCCAAACTCTAGGCGGTTAATATATTTCTTATTATTCAGTGCAGTTCAGTTCAGTAGCTCAGTCGTGTCCAACTCTTTGTGACCCCATGAATCACAGCACGCCAGGCCTCCCTGCCCATCACCAACTCTCGGAGTTCACTCAGATTCATATCCATCGAGTCAGTGATGCCATCCAGCCATCTCATCCTCAGTTGTCCCCTTCTCCTCCTGCCCCCAATCCCTCCCAGCATCAGAGTCTTTTCCAATGAGTCAACTCTTCGCNCATCTTTTTGGGGTGTTAGTTCTAAAAGGTCTTGTAGGTCTTCATAGAACTGTTCAACTTCAACTTCTTCAGCATTACTGGTTGGGGCATAGACTTGATTACCATGATATTGAATGATTTGCCTTGGAAACAAACAGAGATCATTCTGTCGTTTTTGAGATTGTATCCAAGTACTGCATTTCGGACTCTTTTGTTGACCATGATGGCTACTCCATTTCTTCTAAGGGATTCCTGCCTGCAGTAGTAGATATAATGGTCGTCTGAATTAAATTATTACTGAAGTCATATCATACGTGGTGAGACTTAAGGCTTGTTAGATATGGTGGGAGCCCTGGAAGCACATTCAAAATGAACACAATGGAAGATGTTCACAAGTTGCAAACAGTGGTAAACTGTCCACATTACATACTATTTGGATATTAGTTTGCCTTGTGGCTTCATCCTCAGCTCTCTTTTCTTATATCTACGCACACCCTTCCTAATAGAGCTCATTCTCTGTCGCAATACCAATGATGACCACAGCAAAGTTTAACTGTTAAGTTCTTACGATGTGCCAGGAACTCTGTTGAGTGTAACACATGATTTAGCTTCTTTAATCCTCCAAGTAATCTTATGAAATAGGTGCTATCATTAGTCACACATTAAAGTTGAGGAAAAAAAGAATGGGGTTTAGTAAGGTGAAGTAGTTTGCCCAGTCACACCAGTTTTCTAATTGGAAAACCAGAATTTAAATTCAAGTTGTCTAAATTCAAAACTAATATTCACTACCATTTCACTATACTTATGTATTGTTCTATATCTTTGAGTATGACCAGTATGCTTCTACAGTTCAACCTATTATTAATAGTGTAACCAGTTATTCTGCCCCGAGTTTTAAACCTGTAAGCCTTCTAGACACCGTTAATCACCTGTAGTTGGATATCTCATGATCATCTCAACATATACAAACTGAATTCTTCTCTTGGCTCAGGCGCATTGTACCATGAAGCAAAAATAATTCAGTACTTTGTGAATAATACCAACTTATATCCAATTGGCTGAATCAAAAACTTGCATATTAGCCTCAACTTCACTTCGTAATACACACATCCACAAAAACCAAGGTTTTTCTGTTCTTTGTGCTTTTTCTTTTCCTTTTTCAACACTTTTGCTCTTTATCTGGTTCCTGCAATCACATTTTGCCTGGATTTAAGTCACGAAAGGCAGGGCAACCAGAGATCAAATTGCCAACGTCTGTTGGATCATCAAAAAAGCAAGAGAGTTCCAGAAAACCATCTACTTCTGCTTTATTGACTATGCCAAAGCCTTTGGCTGTGGATCACAGCAAACTGTGGAAGAGATGGGAATACCAGACCACTTTACCTGCTTCCTGAGGAAACTGTATGCAGGTCAGGAAGCAACAATTAGAACTGGACATAGAACAGACTGGTTCCAGTTAGGGAAAGGAGTACGTCAAGGCTGTATACTGTCACCCTGCTTATTTAACTTATATGCAGAGTATATCATGCTAAATGCTAGGCTGGATGAAGCACAAGCTGGAATCAAGATTGCCGGAAGAAATATAAAAAACCTCAGATATGCAGATGACACCACCCTTATGGCAAAAAGCAAAGAACTAAAGAGCCTCTTAATGAAAGTGAAAGAGGAAAGGTTAAAAGCTGGCTTAAAACTCAACATTCAGGAAACCAAGATCATGGCATTCGGTCCCAATAGATAGGGAAACAATGGAAACAGTGACAGACTTTATTTTGGGGGGCTCCAAAATCACTGCAGATGATAACTGCAGCCATGAAAATAAAGACGCTTGCTCCTTCGAAGAAAAGCTATGACCATCCTAGACAGCATATTAAAAAGAGAGACATTACTTTGCCAACAAATGTCCGTCTAGTCAAAGCTATGTTTTTTCTAGTAGTCATGTATGGATATGAGAGTTAGACCATAAAGAGAGCTGAGCACAGAATTCATGCTTTTGAACTGTGGTGTTCGAGAAGACTCTTGAGAGTCCCTTGGACTGCAAGATCCAACCAGTCCATCCTAAAGGAGATCAGTCCTGAATATTCATTGGAAGGACTAATGCTAAAGCTGAAACTCCAATACTTTGACCACCTAATGCAAAGAACTGACTCATTGGAAAAGACCCTGATGCTGGGCAAGTTTGAAGGCAGGAGGAGAAGGGGATGACAGAGATGAGATGGTTCGATGGCATCACCGACTGTTGGACATAGATTTGAGCAGCTCCGGGAGTTGGTGATGGAGAGGAATGCCTGGCGTACTGCAGTCCATGGGTTCACAAAGAGTCAGACATGACTGAACTAAAGTTAAGAAAGCTACCTTCTCTTTATTTTCCTTGCTTTTTGTCTTGTCTCTTCTCAGAGTGATCTTTTTAAAATAAAAATTTGACCTCGTTAGTTCTTCACTTAGAACAAGTTAATGGCTCCCTTAAAGGCAAACCTCAACTCCACAGTCTGGCGTGTTCAGTGCTTTGTGAATTGGCCCCTACCTCAGCATCACTTCTCAGCACCCTTACTGGTACCCTGCCCTCCATTCCTGCAGACATGGGAGCTCTCCCCTGTGTTTCACGTCCCCTGTACAGCTGTCCCGGGCCTTCTGCAGGGCCTGCCCTCTGGCAAATTACTTCCCTAAGTCTTAGGTCTCCAGGATGCCTTATGTGAACGTTGTCTCTTCTCTCTTTGCCCTCTGCCAGAGGTCCTTCCTCAGTGGAGGTCTCCATTGCCTTATTCTCCCTTGTGTATTAGACCTTTTGTTACCTGTCTTCTTTCCCTTGTTATAGGAAACCACATTTAGGTCAAGAAGCAGCCTCTTTGTCTTCTCTTTCTCTTTGGTTTTCTTGTCCTGTTGGAAATTTTTTAGATTTTTCGTACTTATCACTGTGGACTTGTAGTCTGTCAGGCTCCTCTATCCGTGGGAATTTCCTAGGCAAGAATACTGGAGTGGGTTACTATTTCCTTCTCCAGGAGATCTTGCTGGCCCAGGGATCAAACCTGAGTCTCCTGCATTGCAGGCAGACTTTACCGTCTGAGCCACGAGGGGATCCACGATGTGATTTCTACAGATTTTTAAATGGAATACAGTATGCTTAGAGCACGGTAAATGATCCTCCCCTTCACCCTCTCAACTCCCACTTCCCAGAGGTAACCGCCTTTAACTCTTAGGTCCCTCTTTTTTTTCTGATATTTGCCTCTTCTTTCTTTCTAGTAATATACTTAGGCTATCATTTGTCAGTTTTTCATTTTAGATGTTGAGTTCCTAAGTGGCAAAAAGTTTAGTTCCTTTGTGCCCTCTCTGCACTTACATTGTCCTCATTACACCCTTTCTCCTTTACCTCCACTGTCATCACATTGTAACTATTTCATACTTGATGGTCAGGGAAGAGCCAGTGAATGCAGGAAACACAGAAGACCTGGGGTTGGAAAGATCCCCTGGAGAAGGGGATACTCTAGAATTCTTGCCTAGAGAATCCCACGGACGGAGGAGCCTGGAAGGCTACAGTCCAAAGGATTGTGAAGAGTCAGACACAACTGAGCTTGCAGACAATACATACATAATAGTGCAATGATGTCAGTACTCCTCACTCCTCTAGTTAGTATTCCATGGTTGCTTCCTGTAGGACAGCAATATTATTTCTGGGTTTATACTAGTAATTAACAAAAATTTCTTGGTATTTGTGTATACCTATCACTGTTGTCTTCAACTTTCTGACAGGTCTGTGAAATAAGAAAGAATATTTTTGTAAATGGCCCCACCCCAGCAGACTTGCTTTTAGTTTCTTGGCCCCCTTTCTCTCCTGTAGCCTAGTTTTCTACCTTGTGATCTCGTTAACAGATCTGCTCTCTGCCTGTCCCCACACCCTCTTGACTCTTCTTTAGAAGCATCTCATCCCTAACTCTCCCTTCTGTTTCCATTGAAACCAAGTGGCTTTTAAAAACACAATTTACAAATTAAGCAAGGTGATATGTTATTCAAACAAAGCACAGCTTTGACTATTGCAGTTAGTCTATTTATTTAAAAGAGTTTTCACAGCAGGAGAGAGGCTATAAATATTTTGAATATCAATTGACTTGTATTTAAAGAAATTGAATTCTAATCTATAATAAAAATGGCTAATTTTAATTTCTCTGGTTTGTATTAGAATAATGTAAACATGAGTCTTTTAAATACTTCTTCTGAGTCTCGAAGTTCCCTTAAGAAGGAAATGGCAATCCACCTCAGTATTCTTGCCTGAGAAATCCCAGGGACAGAGGAGCCTGGCAGGCTATAGTCAGTGGGGTCACAAAGAGTCAGACACCACTGAATAGCTAAACAACAGCGACAAAATCCTTTATTATACCTCACTTCTGTTTTTATTTTTAACTCTTGCCTTTGTATCTGCCTTTCTTCTCTCAGATGTGTTGTTCCCTCCCCAGTCCCTGCCATGGCCCACTCATGTTCAACAGGTTCTAATTCACTGGGAAAACTTACGTATCCTCCATTATAACCCTCCATACTGAGCTCACTTTTTTGCTTCTGGAGAGCTGAAAACACCTCTTGTTAATTCTTGGGACCTAGATATCTTGACTGCCTAGTAATATTCTGGTACATCATAGCCCTCAGTAAACGTGTGTGAAGTGAAAATTTCAAATGCATTTTCAGCATTTGGAAAAACATCTTTATTTTGTGTCTCCATCTTCAGTTCAGTTCAGTCACTCAGTCGTGTCCAACTCTTTGCGACCCCATGAATTGCAGCATGCCAGGCCTCCATGTCCATCACCAACTCCCGGAGTTCACTCAGATTCATATCCATCGAGTCCATGATGCCATCCAGCCATCTCATGCTCGGTCGTCCCCTTCTCCTCCTGCCCCCAATCCCTCCCAGCATCAGAGTCTTTTCCAATGAGTCAACTCTTCGCATGAGGTGGCCAAAGTATTGGAGTTTCAGCTTTAGCATCATTCCTTCCAAAGAAATCCCAGGGCTGATCTCCTTCAGAATGGACTGGTTGGATCTCCTTGCAGTCCAAGGGACTCTCAAGAGTCTTCTCCAACACCACAGTTCAAAAGCATCAATTCTTCGGCGCTCAACCTTCTTCACAGTCCAACTCTCACATCCATACATGACCACTGGAAAAACCATAGCCTTGACTAGACGGATCTTAGTCGGCAAAGTAATATCTCTGCTTTTGAATATGCTATCTAGGTTGGTCATAAGTTTTCTTCCGAGAAGTGTCTTTTAATTTCATGGCTGCAGTCACCATCTGCAGTGATTTTGGAGCCCCCCAAAATAAAGTCTGACACTGTTTCCACTGTTTCCCTATCTATTTCCCATGAAGTGATGGGACCGGATGCCATGATCTTTGTTTTCTGAATGTTGAGCTTTAAGCCAACTTTTTCACTCTCCTCTTTCACTTTCATCAAGAGGCTTTTTAGTTCCTCTTCACTTTCTGCCATAAGGGTGGTGTCATCTGCATATCTGAGGTTCTTGATATTTCTCCCGGCAATCTTGATTCCAGTTTTTTTCCAGTTTCTTTTGTTTCTTCCAGTCCAGCATTTCTCATGATGTACTCTGCATATAAGTTAAATAAACAAGATGACAATCTACAGCCTTGACGTCCTTCTTTTCCTATTTGGAACCAGTCTGTTGTTCCATGTCCAGTTCTGTTGCTTCCAATGAGTCAACTCTTCGCGTGAGGTGGCCAAAGTACTGGCGTTTCAGCTTTAGCATCATTCCTTCCAAAGAACACCCAAGGCTGATCTCCTTCAGAATGGGCAAGTAGATTCTTGGACTTACCCTTTGGATTATTTTAAGAATCTACTTGTATTTCTGATCTGAACTTCCCTTAGAAATGATGTTATTCAAAGGCATATTCAAATATGCTATAAAAGTTATTTAATTTATAATGAATCTGAAACAATGCTAAGAACATAATTGAATATTATGTAGACTTCCTATAGTGTACCGTGGAGTTCATTTATGAGTTTATTTCCATACATTTTTGTATCACTTAGCAATTTACCAAGTGCTTTCATTTGTATGATCTCATTTGATCGTCTCCGGAACCATGGACATGTATTATCGCTATTATGCATGTCGGGAATGATTACGTAGCCAGTTGACAGCTCAGACTAGAATGCAGGTCTTCTTACTCTGATGCTATATAGTTTTCACTATAGGAGTGGGGAATGGAAGCAGAACTGTTAACACTGGGGAATAACTCCAGGGACAGAAGTTCCAGGTAGAGACTGATGGATGGGAGAGAATGTTTGTGGACAATCACAGGTAGTTGCGTTAGTGGAGGAACAGCTTGTGATGTTGAAAATCAGAGATATGATTTAAAGAGCAATTGGTGTCAGTGTCAGGGCCAAGTGAACAAGTTGGGACTTTATCTTGTGGGAAGTGAGTGGTTTTGAAAATTTGTGACTAGGGGATCATAATTCTGCTTCAGTGCTGTATGGAATGAATTGAATTAGGGAGAAACTAGAAGCAGTATCATTTCAGGCAACACATACAGTATTTCAGGTGAAAAATGGTTCAGTTCTGGACCACCAACATTAAGTTTAGTCAGAAAAGGAAACAGTGGATCACTTCCTGGGATACTGGCATGTGCTGAATGGACACGTGAGGCCAGGGGAAGGAGGGAGCCAGTCAGCATTGTTGACACTGGTGATGGGGGTGTGCTCCCACTCACCACCCCCCATCACGACTTCTGTTCTTCTGTGTGGGGACTCCTGGCTGACCACACCCCTGCTTCATTTGCTGATAGAGTCAACATACGCTGATAAACACCTTCTTTGCTAAATGTTAAATGAAAGCCATAATGCTTGCCCTCAGTGAACTCATAGTCTCGTGGTATAAACGATCACATAAACAATATTATAGAGGATTTATATATGTACCTCAAGCCATTATGACAGAAAGGCACCCAGTTCAGCATATATAGGTCAGGAAAGGATATCTAGTTGTCTGTCTGGAAGGAGAAGGAGATAGCCTTGGTGAAGAAAGCAGGAAGGATGTTCTGTGTAGGCAGAGCAGCATGATCAAAGTCATGAAATTGAGGACATGAAACTGTAGGTAGTTGTTTAGTGAGCCTGACTATGTCAGCATCTGTCTCCTAAGAACAATGGCATTATCCTACCTGACCATAATGTAATTATCACACTCAAGTGACTAACATTGGTATAATAATTTAATACCCAACACATTATTTTTTTTAATTGATTTTAATTGGAGGCTAATTAATTTGCAGTATTGTATTGGTTTTGCCATACATCAACATGAATCTGCCACACGTGTACACGTGTTCCCCATCCTGAACCCCCGTCCCTCCTCCTTCCCCATACCACCCCTCTGGGTCATCCCAGTGCACCAGCCCCAAGCATCCTGTATCCTGCATCGAACCTGGACTGGCAATTAGTTTCTTATATGATGATATACATGTTTCAATGCCATTCTCCAAAATCATCCCATCCTCTCCCTTTCCCACAGAGTCCAAAAGACTGTTCTGTACAACTGTGTCTGTTTTATTGTCTCGCATACAGGGTTATTGTTAGCATCTTTCTAAATACCATATATATGCATTACTGTATGTATACTGTATTGGTGTTTTTCTTTCTGGCTTACTTCACTCTATAATAGGCTCCAGTTTCATCCACCTCATTAGAACTGATTCAAATGTATTCTTTTTAATGGGTTAGCCCAATAATGTCATCTGTGGTTTTTTTGCAGTTTAAGAGCTAATCAGAAATTGTGTGTTGCGTTTAGTTGTCATGTCTCTTTAATCTTCTCTAACATAAAATGCTGTTTCCCTAACCTTTTCTTCTCTTTTTTTATTTCTTGGTCAATATTGGTGACTTGTAAGAACCTAGACTAGTTGTTTCACAAAATATTGTTTCCTTACATTTAAGATTCAGATTAAAATATTTCTGCACAGGTTATATTGTGTCCATTTCAGTGCATGTCCTCAGGAGACAGTTGTTGTCCATGTACCCCTCTACTGATGGTGTCAAATTTGATTATTTGGATAAGGTGTTTTCTGTGAGATTTCTCCATACCATGTTGCTCCAAACCTCACATACAATATTTTTTGTAACCATTGATGATTTCTGCCTAATTAATTCTTACTGTGTGAGTTGTAATATGGTAAATTTACAGCTTTTTCTTCCCCTTTTTAAATAAAATTTAAAATGTTTAGTGTCAGTATGGATTCATGATTCTTTTTTTCCAGTGTATAATAATGCATTCTCATCATTACCTATGCAGTGTTCAGACTGCCCTAAATGTGGCTAAGGCTATTCTTCCTTCCCTGTTAGCTAAGGCTTCCCTGTTAGCTCAGATGGTAAAGAATCTGCCTGCAGTACAGAAGACCTGGGTTTGATCCCTGGGTTGGGAAGATCTACTGGAGAAGGGAATGGCAGCCCACTCCAGTATTCTTGCCTGGAGAATTCCATGGACAGACCATGAAGTTGTAAAGAGCTGGACACGACTGAGTGACTCACACTTTCACATTCACTTTCATTCTTCAGTCTGGCCCCTCTCCCCATCTGTCTTTGAGCACTTTCTTATTTTCTGACACAAACATTTTCTGTATGCTTTCCTCACTCATTTTTTTCTTCCTTGATCTCAGCCCTAAAATCAGCTGTTTTTCTAAGTATTCCAGTTCCTACTAGTGAGTACTAGGATTTAGAAGCCAAGATTTGAGGGCCAGGTGTGCTCATTGCTCCTACGGTGCCATTACTTCTCGGCTCTTTGGGACTGCAAAGCTAGAAAAAGTACTTTTCTCAAAGCTTGAGCTTATCTGATACCTTTCTGTCTAATCCAGCACTTCATGGTTGTTCCTCTCCTTCTCCCACTCACTATTTGTATTTCCCAGCAAGCATTCCATGTTCTGCATCAACATGTCTACCCATCTGCTCAGGCTTACAATACTCGTGTAATAGTTTCACAATCACTTCATCAATACTACTGTCAACAGCAAACTTACTATGGAAAGTTCAAGGTTTCCTTTTACTAATGAGATATATTCACAACTAATATCACACTAATGATTATATCACACTAATGAGATATATTATATATTTAGCTTTACCTGCTGTTCTTTTTAGGAAAAATGTACGTGTGTTTGAGTATAAATTCCCAAGATTGCTAGATACTAATTAAAATATCTGAAATGTTTAATGTATTTTAATTAAAATAGCTCAAGCCACTTTAGAACTAAATTTGCATGTAAGTTAACCTCCAAATACTCTATTGCTAACCCACCTTTTTTCACATTATACCTATGAGGTTCAGTATTTTCCTAAAAATGAAACAGAACCAGATTGCAAATGGCTGATACATATTTATATATCTGTTTATAAACCATAAATGAGTATGTTATTTGTACTGTACTGCTTTCACTTGTCATATGTTCCCTAGAATAGGATTGCATTTCAAAAAAAAGAAGGAAAAAATCCAGAGGAAAATAGTTATGTAGTATTTTAGACATGACTGTATACCAGTCACACAACGTAATAGAGAAGGCCTGAAAATAACTACTCTCTCAGGGACCAAGAAAAAAAATCTTTGGTATTTCCATAGATTTAGTTTGAAGCAGTAGTTTCTTTGAACCTTTTTTTTTTTTTAAACAGCTTCCTTTAAAAAACATTTAACATGGGCATATAACTATAGATTATTACAAAATAACTGAATACAGAGAGCTGGCTCTATATCCAGAATCTCATCAATTATATATAGAATGTCAGTTTAAACTAATCATAATGTGTTTCTATCCTTCAGATTTCAGAGCCTCTTTTGGTTTATCTTTCATTAAAAAGACAAACTTTTCATACTTTCTGTGAAAGTTTGCAGCGATTGTTCTGTGTCACTGAAAGTTTGGAGACAATTATCCTCTGATATGAAGAATCAGCTGTTGGGAGCATGTTCACAGAAGTTGGCCTGGAAATACAATTTCGTACAATAAATTTAGATAGCAGAATCTCTATAACAACAGAAGCATTGTCCCATACCTGGTCGATTTTAGAATAGGAGCTCTGATGCCTTGAAAATAACCCATTTCTACAAGGGAAATGTGATTTATGATAACCTGAGACACAGTTATGACTAGACCCACATTCCATTTAAAATTATTGTGCCGCCAGACTATAAAATCAGTGCTCTAAAGTGAATCAGTGGAATTTGATTCTCTTTAGTGGACAGTGGCAGAGGTACTAATGAGACAGATCTCATTAAAAGACATTTGATTTCTGGGGGAGTTGAAGTCCTTTCATATTTTGAAATTGCTGGCTTAGTCCCGGCATCTGATCTTCTTCCCCCTACCATACCATCACCAGTTCCTGCGCATGCTTTGACATTGCTATGGTAACCCAGAGGGATGATGGAATTCCCGGCTTCTCTTTTCACAGAGGGTGATGAGACAGGAGTGATGGATAGTCTGCTGGAGGCCTTGCAGTCGGGGGCTGCCTTCCGCGACCGAAGGAAAAGGACACCGAAGCCAAAAGGTGAACATTATGCTTCTTTCATGTTACTTTCTAGGGAACTGTAACAGAGAACAACACTCTCCTTTTTTATAATTCTTTTAAAGTCGTGTGTCAAGAATGTAGTGCTGTGGGCAACAACTCTTCAGGAGTTTTATAAGTTCGCTTAATCCTTCCTTTTCAATGACAAGTGTCAGAGAGAGAAGCGTTCCAGTTGGCCAGTGTCACTAGCATATTAACAAATCAATGCGCTGAACCTGGGAAAGCCTGATTAGTGTGACAGGTCTCATCTAAGGGACCATATGTACCTTATCCCAGTGGAGTTCACAGTAGCATAATTAAATGAGAAGTAAAAGTCATAACATTATTGCTTCAAGTATATCAGGGTATTGAAGCATTGCTTCGCTTCCAGAAATACTTAACCTTGGAAAAATGTCTAATATTGTTATACTTCCTGAGGTAAACAGAGCTCTATATTAAGTTTCTTTTATATATGTGTATTTTTAACAGATATTCGGCAGAGTCTCAGTCCAGCATCTCAGAGGCCTATTCTGAAAGTTTGTAACCATGGTAATAAACCGTATTCATAAATTGCACATTCTTCTTATCTACTTTTATGCTGTTGATCTGTGATTTTAGTAGGCTGCTGTTATGTTCTTGAGTTTTAGTGTGACTAAGATAGTAAAAATGTGTGGATGTACGTATTTGTGATGAGATTGTACACTCATGTTTTTCTATTCCTCCATTAGTGCCTTGAGGTAGTGTCAAAGATTCTTATTTCAGGTCTCAGGTACATATTTTGCTTTTATTATTATTATTTGAAGTTACCTCACACATTTATAATCATTGTTGTCCAATGTCTCCTTTCAAAAAGATTGTTTTCTCCTAATCCTATTTTGAGCAGTGTATTTGCTTTACATTAAGATACAGTTTGAAATATTGAATTATTACCTGTTTTACTCTACCATATTGGCCAGTACAGTGTGAAACACTGTGACTCACTCTGTGGCCAGATCTTTAACACAGATGAGCTTCATGTGGTATTACTGTGGAAGGATGTGCTAGAATCACTAAGAAGGGCGAGCTGCCTTCGTCTCCGAAGTTTACCTGAGACTGGCTCCTTTCGTACATCCCCAACTGGCTCCTGGAGCCCTCTTTCTGTCTTCAGGACGCGATTTCATGTGTATTGGGCTTTGTTTACTTTGGCTTCCTTTCTCTCACTGTTGTGTATTATGGTTTCTGCTTCCCTTTCCTAGTCAAAGTCAAGTTCACCCATCCTGATTGACATTTATCCAGTGAGGTGTTAGCAAAGTTTACTAGATTTATAAATGAAAAGATACTTAACAGACTTTATTTGCGTTATTTTGCATACAGATGAGTTAACGTTCTAGAAGTATTAATGTGTGACTGAATAGCGAAACTTATGTCGGATTTCTAGAATAACCTAAAAAGAATATGAGGTAAATAGAAAGGGGCATGAATGTAATGATCTTTTAAGAGCTGTGTAGATGTTTACTGATCAAGATGAAGTATATATATAATAGATGTTTAGTAAATGAAAGAAAAGGTAGAAAAATGTACACCAAAATTTTAAATAGATCTTTTGACTTTTTTCAACAGTTTGTTTTTATTGTTTTGCTTTTATCTATTCTAGAAATAGGAAGAAAAAACTGTACTAAGTCAGAAAAATTCACTGTGGATAATTAATTCCTAGCTTTGGGTAATTATTTTCTAAATATTGGCAAAAAGTGTAGAGGATAGAGAAACTCAGAAAGGCTGAGAACTTTGAGTACAGAGCTAGTTAGTGACACAACTGTAACATTAGTGTTGATTCCCATCTTGTTTCTTATTTGATTGCATATGTGTCCTTAGATTTTTAAATTATTATTATTAATGCAGTATGTGAAATAACTCAGCCCCCATTGTAAGTCATTAAAGAAAAGACCCAGTCGTGATATGATACGATTATAATGGCATACAGATACCCATGCTGTGATTAAGTATTCTGGCTGCTATGAAGGGGAAACCTTTTTAAGATAAATTTGTATACTGGCCTTGAGAAGAACAGTTCTTTTGTGACTATAATGTTCGTAACGTGTCCAGGCTGCAAAGGTTTGTCTATAATTATGAATTGTGATATTTTTGGTTCAGAGGAAAAAAGCAGGTAAGCATTGCACTTCTATTTCTATCAAGGCTGATATACTATCCTAAGTCTAAGGCTTTGTGATAATTAAGCAAGTAAATTATACAGCAAGTCAAAGGAGATATATCTTAAAGATCAAATTCTCTGTTCTAATATAAATGTAACAGTTTAAGGTATTTTAAAAGCTTATTTTCATTGATATTTATGTTTTCCCTTTATGTTTCTCACCAAGTAAAAAAAAAAATTCAAATGACCAGACTGATTTTTAAAGATACATGTATAATGGCAGATTTATTAGACTAGATCTTGAAAAATGCAGAATTTGGTTAAGAACATTGCAACAAGGATCATGGTGTTTTTTTAAAAGATAACATTTTAGAATTCATTTTTAAATCTATTTTGAAAAATTATTTTCACTAAAAATATTAACCTTACAACTGAACTATGTGACTGAAATGTAATGTAAACCCCTTTTGTTTTTTGATTTACTTAATGTACTTGGAGAAGGAAATGGCAACCCACTCCAGGATTCTTGCCTCAAAAATCCCATGGACAAAGGAGCCTGGCAGGCTATAGTCCACAGGGGTTGCAAAGAGTTGGATACAACTGAAGCAACTTCACTTCATGTACTTAAAACTAACAACTGACATTTGCATTTTCTAAAAATATATAGTAGTTGATATCATTATTTTTCAAAGATCTATGAGATTGTCTACAATATTTTAAATTTGTTTGCATCTTAATAGTAATAATAGTATTAATAGGCTAATTTTTACTACATTACTTTGCTTATTGAGTTATTTGAGTTAGAAGCCAGGCAGTATGTTGAAATGCTTTATATATATCCTTTTTAATCTTCTTAATAATCTTATCAGATAGTCATTGTTTTTATCTTGGTTGAACAGGTTGAACAGGTCTCATAGTTTGCCTCTGGTCCTGTGGCCAAGTTTCAGACACAGGTCTGCCTGACTTGAGTCCAGCTTCTTCATCTCTGTGCTATGTCGTGTCTGAACACAGCAGCTTGAATCACTTTTTTTTTCCTCTTCTCATCATCCTGATGAGCCACGTGTGTCCATGTTCTTTCTCTTGTGACATAAGTTCATGCTGTTGAGATACACTCTCACACGCACTCAGACGTTTTCTAGCCTCTGGTCTGTCTCCTCCCTTGTTCCCAGGTAGAACCACTAGATAGCACTCTCTTATTTGAGTCTTGGATCGCAAGAATAAACCACCTTCCAGAATTAGGACCATTGTTTATTTCTTTTAATAAACTCTGTATTAAAATATCTATATTAATTTAATAAACTGATACTGTTAGAAAGATCATGAAAATTTTAGACTATAAATATAGACTTTGTGTGTGTGTGTGTGTAGACTAGAAAGAGGGGGATTCATCTTTTTATTTCAGAATGAGAAAATCCTGATAATGTATCCTCTGAGACCTTGGAGCTAAAGTTTCACAGGATATATTTTGGCAAAAGATGACCTGAAGCGCTCTAACTCCTATAAACCTCACAAACAGAGAAATTGTACACATTGAATAATCCAGCCCTTGTGCTGTGCTAAACCTCTACTCAAAATATTTTGGTTAAAACCTTTAACTGTTTTATCTTTTGCTTTGTCTGTTAAGACCTAGTAAGAAATTGTATGTGGTATTTTTCTTTGTTAAGCCTTCACTTTCTCAGTTGTTTAGCAAAATGTATTAAGCATTGCTGGACATTTTAGATGCAGAGATACCATCTAAGAATCCACCATCCAGTTAGGAGACAGCTGAGTAACAGTTCTCATGTGTCTGGTTAATGCCAAGATAGCAGTAATGCACAGAGCTTTTGGAATACCATAAAGACCAATCCAGACTTTATGAGACAGTTTAGATTTGGCCTCCAGAGGGACTTGAAATCAAAGTTGAGTTTTGAAGGATAAACAGAAATGAGGCAAAACCCTGATGGCAAGAGTGAGGCAAAAAGCAGAAGCAGCTTGTGCGCGCCCTCCCAGTCTGAGCCCTGAAAGGCTGTGCGCTCTGCAGTGCTCCTCCCTCCCTTTGTCCACTCTCCTCCCCTCGCTGTGTCCACCAGTCTGTGCTCCAGCCCTGCAAGTAGGCCCACTGGCCCCATTCTTCTAGATTCCATATACATGTGCTAATAGACAGCATTTGTTTCTCTTTTTCTGACTGACTTCACTCTGTGTAACAGGCTCCAGTTTCAACCCATGGACAGAGCAGTCTGGCAGTCTACAGTCTATGGGGTCACGAAGAGTCAGACCTAGCTGAGCACACACAGGTCCATCCACCTCACTGGAACAGACTCAAATTCTTTCCCTTTTATGGCTGACTAATATTCCATTACCATAAGTAGAATAGATAGCTAACTGGAAATCTGCATAACACACCGGGCTCAAGCTAGAAGGGTGGAATGGGTGGGGGATAGAAGGAGTTTGAAGAGGGAGTGGACATGTGTACTTAGGGCCGATTCACATTGTTATATGGTAGAAACCAATACAACACTATAAAGCAATTATCCTCCAATTTAAAATAAACTGAAAAAAAAAACCCAAAAACTATTTGCTCTTATTGGTACCTGTATGCTCTTGCTAGCACCCTGGTTTTTCCCATTTTGCACCATATATTTCTCTTAAAGAGTTCTCATTCAGTGTCTGCCTCATCACTCCTCAGTCCCTCTGTGCAGACAAGGAGGGTCTCTGCCTTGTTAACTCTGCCTTGTTAACTGAACTTGTTAACCCCAGTTCTTCTCTGGGTTCATGCCTGGCAATGGATGTTTTTAGTAAGAATGTGTTGAATGAATATAGACATGTCTATGCTTAGATTTGAATAGAACAATTAATGTACATTGAGAAAAATCACATCTGTGGTTGTTACCCAAATATGTAGGCCTTAGTATGTCACTTGCTAAAGCGCCAGCTGTGACCAGGTAACTCCTTCTTATCTTCTCCCTAGAATATTATCTGTCATCAGAAGGAGATATTTGATCATCATAGGTTTGAAGATTATTTCATCAGATGTGATGGGTGAGGTTCAATCTTGATTAGATTATTCACTCCTTAGCAGTGTGGAGTAACTTATTAATTTGATTTCTTTCCTTTGCTTAATCAAGCAAAGTTTAACAACAGTAAATAAATGAAAGCATCTACTAATAAGTACAGGGCATTGTCTCATTTCTTTACTCAACACAGTACATTTGAAATCTAAAGATTTTCTATAGTTGATAGAAAATAGTAACTCAAAATAATCAAAATATTTATTAATGCATTTTAATAAAATTATACCTTATTTGGGTATTAGTGAATAAACTGACATGGTTAAACATAAAGGCTCAGATAGGGAAGAAGTATATTGAGAGTCTGATGCCACGCCAAGAACTTGGACTCTTGAGGCTTTTGAGCAGGAAAATGACAAGTCTGAGCAATTTGTATGACACATGTTAGAAGAAAGAATGGAAAGGACCTAATAGCCACTTTGAAATTTCCATAGATTGGCTTCAAGGAATGGGGAGAGTCAGAGAGATTATCAGGGTGTGAGGAGAGAAGCCAGGTCTAGAGCTCTGTGTTGAGATCCTTAGAGAGAAGTGCATAAGCAGATGAGTTATCTGCGGGAAATCCTCTAACCTAGAGAAGACAAGGACTGAGCCTTAGGGATGGACACAGGCAGTGATGGAAGCAGATAACAAATGAAACGAATGATAGAGGAACCTTCACTGTAGGTTGAAAGAAGACTTTCAAGGGTGTGGTTTACCCCATTTTTTTTCTTTAGTTGTTTCTTTCCTTTTATCTTTATAAAACTTAGTGGTATTACAACTGAGGAGCCAGTGTTTTTCAGGGTACAGTAATTTCTACTCTCTTCAGGGACTTCTTTTCCCCTGTAGACTCTAAAACGTTTGTGACAAAGGTTTCACAAACAGGAATTGTTCAACCACATCTTATGGAGCATCTGCTAGCAGTTTGATTGCATCTCATTAGATGGTTCTCTTTTCATTAAGTGGTACTGTGGAATTTTTTTTCAGTTAAATGGATATAGAGTAATCAGAAAGAATTCTATAAACTATATGCAATTAAAACCCCTAATGATAAAACTATTTAACTGTGACAAAATAAGATAAAACATAATCAAAATTTTAGGCAAACAAGTATTACACATTTTTAGTGAACATCCATAACCTAAACAAAATCTTGCTATATTATCTTTACACTAAATCAATTCTTAATAGCCTTAATTTGGATTTGATTATCTATTTTACTCTTCCACTTATATATGGAGCTTTGAGAGATTTTTATAGAAATAAGATTGTATTGCCTCCAGGCACAGCTGCTCTGCCACTCTAAGATTGGAAGTCAGAATTAAATGTGAAGCTAGTCAGATATCTTTGAATTAGCATATTTCTCACAAAATAACTCTACAGGTTTGTTGTCGATGTATTAAAACTTCACACACAACCATCCCCCCTCCCTACTGCACTCAGCCTTCAGTCCCTTTATTTCTTGACCTACCTTTTCCATGAGCAGCAAGGATTTGTCTTGAGGCAGAATTATGAAATTTGTAAGATTTCCAGTGGTGTCTACTGAGCACGAACTGCCTTCAGGCTTTATTGAAAACAGGGAGGACAATACCAAACCAGTCTCTGTCTAGAAAACCTTATCTATCAAAGTAGAATATGGGCTACCATTTTCATTAAGCAAAATAATAATAATATCCTATTTTAAAGTAGAAAAGCATCATGAATAATATGGCTTATTTTCTTGAGATTATTTTTTGTTCTCTTTCTGATGAATTTGTGCCTGTCTAAGGATAGGAACTATTAAAATACTAATTGTTTTTTGACACCCTTACACTTGGGCTTTCAAGCGGAATTAAATACTACCTGTAACTGTCAAAAGACTTAAATATTTTTAAGGAGACTTTTCTAGGCCAGGAATGTAAAACAGTTTGGGTGATTTTACATTTTAAAATGCCTTTCATTTAATGAGCATTCACAGTTGTATGCTGAAGGCTGAGACTAAATTGAGTGAAAAGGAGATAAAGAACCATTATATGAAGAAAGGGATGTCCTTGACTTCCCTGAAATAGTTGTTATGATTAATATGTCTCTGTTTGTGTTACTCAGTGGACTGTAATTGTTACTTTTAAATGTCTTTGGTCCATTCTAAATCTGTCTTTTTCTTAAAGCATAGGGTCAGAATCTGGATTTATAAGGAGTCAGTAGATGGACTTAGGAACTCTTTAAACTCTATTTTTGTTCTAGATTTTGTGCTGGGGCTTTTTTCCACTCCCCCCCCTCCCCCCACTAAAAGGATCTGTTGATTTTATCAAATTCCCCAAAGAATAAAAAATAATTTTTTTCTTGTTTGATTATTGGTTTGTTACAAATTTTCTGTTTCTACACATTATATTTTTATACATATATGTATGATGCATTTTCCACATTTGTGACTGCATCAGTAAAAGTCTCATGACGTTTACTGTAATTTTTTTGTCATTTGAAAACTAATCTTTAATAGACATAGTCACAAATGTGGGAAACATATCAAATGGTTGATGAGTCTGTAATCCTAGTGACAAATAAGCTGTTTAGGATAATCAGTTAAGGTCCACTGCACCACTGCCACTGTGGAGGTTCGCTCAGGATGCAGGGAGCGGACAACATCACACGTATCCAGGGCAGTCATTAGTCTTGCTGGACCTCCCGGGCAGGAAGATATGCAAGACTCGCTAGACTCTGCAGCTGAGAAAGAACATTCTCTGAAGGGCCAAGAGACAGAGCGGTATGCAAAGCCACAGGCTTGAGAACAGCCAGGTCCGTCAAGGACGGAGGCTCACCAGGCACAGAGCGGACCCAAGGGCACAGACAACACCGTTCACCTCTGACAGAATGTTTGTGGTAGAAGAGTAGAAACTGGAGCAGACAGTGCTGAGTGCAGGCGTCATGGGGGGCTGTCCCTTCTAAAAACCTGGGTAGGAAAGAATGAAACAGAAAAATAGCTGGAACTAAAACGGGTTGTAGTTCAATGAGAGGGGCGTGACTCTTTGTCTTTGTGTGGCATTGGCTTCAGCGTCCATTCTGAAGGGAAGGCACTCTGGTGGGGAAAGATGCGTGTTTGCTGGGGCGGTAGTGAGCATGAGGTTCTGGGGATGGGATGCAAGCACAGGTTTGAGCACCTGGATGGTGAAAAGGAAGGGTGTGTGGAGAGAAGTAGACGCGAATAGTGATTCAGGAGCTTGGGGGTCTCACCTGATGACATCCTTTTTCTCTGAGAACTAGAATGCAAGGGCTTCTCCTGCAGGTGACAGGCTATGTGGGGAAGGGGGGCAAGGGCAGCAGAGAATGGCACGTCTCCTAGATGGATTGTGAAACGTTACTGCTCGGGGAGATGCAGGAAAATGTTTGCATCAATGGTCCAGCTGAAAAGAGAGAATATTACTTGTGTATAAGTAACTGTCTGTAAAACCTGAGGGAAAGAAAAGTAGCCTAGGTGCTCCCCAGGTCCCGTGACAAAGGACAGTTGGTTTTCCAGTTTCCTGAAAACTCTAAAGGTTAATCTCCAAATAAGCTGTTTAGGATAAGCAGTTAAGGTCCACCGAACCACTGTAGCCGTAGGGATCAGTTTGGCAGTGGGCCAGCCGAGTGAGCTTCAGAGCACCAGCCAGGCAGAGTCATCCCAGCTTTGAGAGGATAAGGTGTTCCATGTAGTAGTTACAACAGTGTAGCAGTTAACTGATTAAGTTGAGGAAACCCTGTTGGAACATATGTACCACATGTGTTTCCACGTGGTTTGGGTGTCCTGGTACATGTGAGGAAGGCATTCTATCAGGGACAGCAGTGACCTCATGCTGCTGGTTTTCCTCCAGGCAGGTGCCAGCTACATCGTGTGTCTGAGGTCTTTTCCTACTAAACAACACTTGGTGCTAAACTTCACTGTTTCTAAGGGACTTCTAGATTTGTTTTTATATTTTATTTTATTTGCACTCATTAAAAATAAAGATCAGTTTGGAGTAGTCACAGATAGAAACCACTTTCCAAGTGTTGTCAATATCAGAAATAAACGTTTTGCCAGATGCCTGTCAGGCATAGTAGTTACTTAAAGCAATAGCTGTTTGCATTCACTGACTATCTGTAAAAGTAGTCATATTTTTAAATCCCATTTCTAAAAGCCTTGGGTGATCTGGCCGAACAGTCTGACCTTGAAAACAGCATGGGATCAGGCACTGGCTTCAGGGGCAGTTAGGCCTTGCTGTGACTTCTTGATCTAACGAAAGCAGACCCTAGAAGCTTACTTAGCCTTTGGATTTACTTTTCCTCAGCTGTAAAAAAGAGAAATTACACTATGTGCTTCTTAGACTGTTTAGAACATTAAGTGAAAACATGTGAAAAGACTCTACTAAAATACCTGTGTGGCATGCTAAGTTGCTTCAGTCTTGTCCAACTTTTTCCAACCCCATGGACTGTAACCCGCCAGGCTCCTCCTTCCATGGGGTTCTCCAGGCAAGAATGCTGGAGTGGGTTGCCATGCCCTTCTCCAGGGGATCTTCCTGAATGGGATTGAAACCTCACCTCTTTCATCTCCTGCGTTGGCAGGCAAGTTCTTTCTTTACCACTGTGTGGTGTTGGAGAAGACTCTTGAGAGTCCCCTGGACTGCAAGGAGATCCAACCAGTCCATTCTGAAGGAGATCAACCCTGGGATTTCTTTGGAAGGAGTGATGCTAAAGCTGAAACTCCAGTACTTTGGCCACCTCATGCGAAGAGTTGACTCATTGGAAAAGACTTTGATGCTGGGAGGGATTGGGGGCAGGAGGAGAAGGGGACAACCGAGGATGAGATGGCTGGATGGCATCACGGACTCGATGGATGTGAGTCTGAGTGAACTACGAGAGATGGTGATGAACAGGGAGGCCTGGCGTGATGCGATTCATGGGGTCGCAAAGAGTCGGACACGACTGAGTGACTGAACTGAACTGAACTGATTGCCACCTGGGAAGCCAAAGTACCTATAATTGAGTAAATATTCCATAAGTTCAGTATTTATTAGTTCCTCTGCAATTTTTCTCCTTTTCTGCCTACCCTGCATGATGCATTTGTCGATACAAAGTTATAAATTCTTGTGCAAAGTAGTAGTAGTATGCAGAATGGGTGTACTAATTAGAGAGATTGAAATTAATTCTTTTACATATGATAGTTCCTGTACTGTACTTAAGATGTTATTAATTGGTATGAACTAGTTTTGAAGAGAAAAAGAAAAAAAGTCTATAGAGACTTTGGTTTTAAAATAAAATAATAAAGGTGTTTTTACCTCCTTTTCCCCTTGGGTGTTAACCGCAAAGCCACAAGGAGAAAAAGCAGCAAGAACTAACATCAAATTCTGTGAAGTCAAGGCATGGTCAGCTTGGAACAGCAAGATGTGAAGACAGGAAAGAGGATGCTGTGGGAGGAGGGGACTGGGATCCAGGGGCTTGACGGTTTCCAAGCAGATTCCCCAAACTGAGGGCCTGGGAGTACTCTGTGGGGATCCTGGAGGTGGGTGTCCAAACTCAAGGTGTGGGCAGGGTGGGTTCCTCCTGCAGGCTCTGAGGGAGGCCCCGTCCCCCCATCTCTCTTCTGGAGGTGGCTGTCCTCCAGGTTCCTCAGCTTGCACCACGTCACGCTCGTCCCAAACTCTGTCTGCACGTGGCCCCACAACGTGCCTCTGTGTCTTCATGTGCCCTTGTTTTTGGCCATACCACATGGCATACAGAATCTTAGTTCCCCAACCAGGGATCAGACCCATGCCCCTTGCAGTGGAATCTCAGAGTCTTAACCGCTGGACCACCAGGGAAGGGCCTTATGTGACCTTCCTATATGGACTTGGATCTTTTGGTTAGGGCTCTCCACCTTAACCTGGAGAAGGGCATGGCACCTGCTCCAGTGTTCTCGCCTGGAGACTTCCATGGGCAGAGGAAGCTGGTGGGCTACAGTCCATGGGGTCACAAAGAGCTGGACATGACAGTAGCGACTGCAAGCACACACCCCCCACCTTAACTTGATTACATCTGCAAAAGCCCTATTTCCAAATCAGGTGCCATTCATAGACACCAGGTGTTAGGGCTTCGACATGAGCCTCAGGTGGTACAGTTCAGCCCGCAACAGGGACCCCAGTGAGAAGCACTGACGTGCCCTCACAGGAGCACCCAACGGCTCAGCAGCTGCGGGTGCCTGGAGGTGCCAACAGCAGGGGCGGGGCATCCCGCGGGAAGCGGGTTACCGGGGGGTGGGGCAGCCCCACGCAGGCAGCGCGCACCATGGCCAGACCTGCGACCCCCTGGCTGCACTGCATTTCTTTCTCCACGAGCAGGTAAGAGTACAGATGGCGTCCGGAAAACTCAGGCGGAGACTCTAGAGCTGGAGCACCGGTCAGAGGCAAGGTAGTGCGCTGAAGACAGGAGTTACCTGAACACAGAGGCGGGGAGGTCAGTGGGACAGTCCAGTTCGGACCCAGCCACCGCTCAGTGTGAGCCAGCTCATGCTCCAGGCACAGGGCAGAGGGTTCTCCTGGGGACAGCCGACAGTCTAGAGAGAAGGCTTTCAGATACTGGTATTTTGGGCCCTCTTCCCTCAAAAACTGTTAGCTTATCGCAAGAGTACTCCACAGAGAAGCCCACTGGTTAACAAACCTACTCACACAAGTTTTTTTCTCTGAACTATTCATTGGGGTCAGGGATTCATTAGCTGACACTTGAGGAAAACATTCAACCTAAAACAACAAGGGAAAACAAACCAGAGGAGCTCTTAGTGAACAGAGAAAATGTGGAGGAAAGCACCATAATTAAAAATCGCAAAGATGTCAAATATTTCAGTGATATGTCATATTTATAATATATGCAGTATATATATAAAAGGATTAGAAACAAATCTGTTGGATGAAAAATATGGTAGCAGAAAAAAATAGTACCGTATTTGGAAAAGCATAAACAGAGTTATAGGGAAGATAAGGGGGAAAATGTAGAATTTACAAATAAGGGACAGAATATACAAATAATATGGTATATCTAACTTTATGATGAAAGTGAAAGAGTATAGCGAAAAAGTTGGCTTAAAGCTCGACATTCAGAAAACGAAGATCATGGCATCCGGTCCCATCACTTCATGGGAAATAGATGGGGAAACAGTGGAAACAGTATCAGACTTTATTTTGGGGGGCTCCAAAATCACTGCAGATGGTGACTGCAGCCATGAAATTAGAAGACGCTTACTTCTTGGAAGACAAGTTATGAGCAACCTAGATAGTATTTTCAAAAGCAGAGACATTACTTTGCCGACTAAGGTCCATCTAGTCAAGGCTATGGTTTTTCCTGTGGTCATGTATGGATGTGAGAGTTGGACTGTGAAGAAGGCTGAGCGCCGAAGAATTGATGCTTTTGAACTGTGGTGTTGGAGAAGACTCTTGAGAGTCCCTTGGACTGCAAGGAGATCCAACCAGTCCATTCTGAGGGAGATCAACCCTGGGATTTCTTTGGAAGGAATGATGCTAAAGCTGAAACTCCAGTACTTTGGCCACCTCATGCGAAGAGTTGTCTCATTGGAAAAGACTCTGATGCTGGGAGGGATTGGGGGCAGGAGGAGAAGGGGACGACCGAGGATGAGATGGCTGGATGGCATCACGGACTCGATGTATGTGAGTCTGAGTGAACTCCGAGAGATGGTGATGGACAGGGAGGCCTGGCGTGCTGCGATTCATGGGGTCGCAAAGAGTTGGACACGACTGAGCCACTGAACTGAACTGAACTTTATAATTTTTGTTATATTAATATTTGTATAATTGTATATAACTATGTACAATTGTATAATTGTATTGCAAAACTTTGAGGACAAGTATGGAAAGAGTGATAGGCACTTGGAAAATGAAACAGTTATTCTAGAAAAAAATGATATACAGTTGACCCTTAAACACCATGGGTTTGAACTACATGGATTCACATCTATGTGCAATTTTTAAATAGTAAACATTATAATACTACACCATCTGTTGGTTGAGTCCATGGATGTGGAACCACAGTTGGCAGGAACCTCATGTGTGGAGGAACCTCACATATGACTATAAATCATATGTAGATTTTCAAATGCTCAGAGGTCAGAGCCCCTAATCCCATATTGTACAGGGGTCAAAGGTATAATCATGATACTCTACTTGAATTTAACATGGCCTCATATTCTATTTTATAGTCATAATAGTAATAAACACTCTGGTAGACAGATTCCAAGGTGGCCCTCAGTGATCCTTGCCTCCTAATGTTTTTTATTATGTAGCTCACCTCAGCAACGTTTTCTGGGATTTGTCTGCAACTAGTTGAATAGGACAGAAATGATAGTATATCTCTTCTGAGATTGGGGCTTCTCCGATTGTTCAGTGGGTAAAGAATCCGCCTGCAATGCAGGTGTCACAGGTGATGCAGCTTCAATCCCTGGGTCAGAAAGATCCTCTGGAGGGGGAAATGGCAGCCCACTCCAGTATTCTTCCCTGAAAAATCCCATGGACAAAGGAGCCTGGTGAGCTACAGTCCATAGAGTCGCAAAGAGTCGGACACAACTGAGAGACGAAGCACACACACACACATCTGAGATTAGGTTGCAAAAGATACTGTGGTTTTCCAAGGGGTGCTGTGTCTCCCCCTCTCTCAGTTCTGGGGGAAGAGCCCTATGGAGAGACCCAAGTTGTGAGGATATTAAGCTTCAATCTCACAACAGGAAATCAATGTCTATAGTTGATGAATCAAGAAATAACAGGAAAAGCGTCAATAAGGCAAGAGAGGCAAGGACAATGGACTTTTATATTTCATTGGAGGCCCTTTGAATTTCTTTTTAAAGTAGCCATTAACTTTCTTAGAAGCAAGGGTTAGAAATATTAAAGTCCTAAATGGGCGACATGGGCAGTCAGGATGGGCAGATGCCTGGTGACTCAGTTTATCTCAGTTAAGAATAACCAGAAGCGCGAAGTTCTCCTTACATTCATTGGTTATCTATCTCTTTTACTAAAATACACTGATTTTATTTTTATTTTTCATTTTCATTTTCTCTCTTCTAATACTATGTATAAAAGGGGCTTCTCTCTCTTCTAGCTCTCAGCTTTTCATTTTTATGTGATCCAGAGACTGAAGTGCTCTTCACTGTGTGTTCTTTCAGAGTGATGAGTCAGTGACGGTGGTACTTCTAGCTCAGGATAGTGACTGTGCTTCTCCATGTAAGTCAGGCCATCTTCCTGCTTCTTTTGTGTCCTGTAGACAACATTGGCCAGTGATTTTGCAGCATGTATCTGACTATTTTTTGTCCTTTGCAATTCTTAATGTGAGAGAAAATAATCGAAATGCATAAGAGAAAATCAGGTACCACTCTACTCTGTGTGTGTGTGGCGGGGGGGTGGCTTTTAGAACAAAGAAGCCTTCCAGTGCTACATAAGAACTTGATGTCTAATCTTTAGTCACTGAATCCTCAGAAAGCAAGGGAATGGGATGAGATTTGCCTTTGGAATTCATACTAGTTACTATTATTGACTGTTTGTAAATAAGTTGTCTTAATACATTATACTGGCTTCATGAAAGCCAAGGATGCATTAGTGTAGCTGGAAGACCTGTTTGTGTTTTGGAGGGGAATGGTGGTATGACTACTTGTTATGTAGTCTAGGTAAGGAGATAAATATTTTTCTACTTGAAAAGCATCTATAAATTTATTTAAGAAAGCACTGGCATGCATTAAGAAAGCTACATGTCCCATCGATTCTCAAGTAAATTAGAAATTATTAGTGTTAGCCATGATGTAAGTTATTGTAATATGGCAGCATTTGGCTTAAGCAGTTTCACCATTTATTAGCTCTGATATTAGAATAAATGATAATGATCATTAAGTGCTATGTACATAATCATTTAACTAATCATGCTTGCAATCTCCTTCTATTAGTCAAACCTCTTTGGGTTAATTAGTCAGAGAAGCTGCCTAATCCCGATTTCTAGAGGAATAATGAAGTAAAGGAACACTGAAGTATGCTAAAGAAAGTGTTAGTGCATCACCATTTACCTTATATATCGGCTTCATTTACCCCCACTCAGTCCATTATAGTAGCGTCAAGGTCAAAAGATTCTAACAGTTTTTTTTTATCTTGAAATATGATTGGGCCTATTAAATTATATGCATATATTTTTTCCATTAAAGCACATATGCAGCAGAAAAGTGCTAGTATGATATGCAAATAAAAGCAAAATTCTTATTTACCAATATATCCATATTGAAAGATAAACCAGTAAACACTGTTTAGATTGAGCATTTAAAATGTTAGTAACATTTTATACTTTGAGTCTGACAAGTTAATAACTCAAGATGTGTAGAATATCAAGGCTACAAATATACAACCAGGAGACTTTTATTATTAGTCCTTTTATTATTCTTGTTAATATAGTTAGGCTAAGGGGTCCTTAAGCTGATGTTTGGTAAACTATGAGCAGAGTTTTATTTAATCCAAAGTATATTTTATCATTGGGTGAAAAGTATAATTTCATCCCATTTTCTTAGTCTTTCTCATGTCTCAGAGGAGGAGAAAAAAGAGAAAAGGGTCTTTTAAAACTCATGGTGACCTGTCATGAGGCAACTTCTCAAATGATGATGATCATCTATTTTTGAACGTGCACACACAAGTCAGTGAACGGCATGGTGCGTGAAGAGGTAACCAGTAGAGTCTCCAGGCAGAGAAAAGCACCTCCTCCTGAGAGCACCCCTGGGTCCACGCCACACTTGCACCTTTGGCAGTATTGTCCTTTCTAATACATCTCAGGGTTCTCATCATGTCCTAAACACTGCTCTCCCTGTGTGCTACTCACTTGCTGGAAACTGGACAAAGCCTGTTACTCTCCACTCTACTGACATTAACCTCTTACCTCTTTGTTCACTGATCCACATTTCCTTTGCTCACCTAAATACAAAAAGACATGATCTGCTCAGGGTGAGAGAGACATACATGCAGTAACAGAATGAAGCAGACAGAGTCAGTAACTGGGTACTATGTTGTAGAAACTTGGGATTTTCCTAGAAAGTAACACTGTCTTCCACATATTTTAAAGCCAGGAAAAGGGAAGGTTTGGAAGGTGCTGTTTTATCAGCATTTGTGGTGAGTTCTCCTGCCCTGCTGCTAAGCCCTCACTGTGGTGGTCTCTGTACTCCTACGTCAGTGCCTGTCTCTTTTGAGAAGTGTGATTTGTTTGTTTCCATGTTGTAGACGGGCAACAGCACCCCACTCCAGTACTCTTGCCTGGAAAAGCCCACGGACGGAGGAGCCTGGTAGGCTGCAGTCCATGGGGTCGCTAGAAGTCGGACACGACTGAGTGACTTCACTTTCACTTTTCACTCTCATGCACTGGAGAAGGAAATGGCAGCCCACTACAGTGTTCTTGCCTGGAGAATCCCAGGGACGGGGGAGCCTGGTGGACTGCTGTCTCTGGGGTCGCACAGAGTCGGACACAACTGAGGTGACTTAGCAGAATGTTGTAGATCCACAGGGTCACTCGTGTTCCTCTTCTAGACAGATCTGTAGTCCTATCTAGAATCTCTTTGTAGAGATCTTCTTTAACTCTGTCAATGTCCTCTTTCAAGAAATACCATCTACTATTTCTACATTCTTTTTTTTTTTTAATAAAATTATTTTTATTATTTAAAAAAATTTTTAACAATTTTATTGGAATAGAGTTGGTTTGCCATGTTGTGTTTGGTTTCAGATATACACTAAAGTGATTCAGTTATTATTTCTGGGCCTTTTGGCTAAGATCAAGTGTAGTATCTGATCTTACGTCAAAATCAGGCATTAAAGACTGTAAATATACAGATTGTTGCTTCAGCAAATCCTCTCTTAGGGTCACTAAGGTACTTGGCACTGTGCATTGCAAGCTGCACTGGGAAGTATTATTTTGTTTTATTTAAACCTTTCTTATTCTCTTATACTTCTAGATGGTGGTAGGCTTCCCTACTGGCTCACAATGGTAAAGAATCTGCCTGCAATGCAGGAGACCTGCCTGGGTCAGGAAGATCCCCTGGAGGGCATGGCAGCCCACTCCAGTATTCTTGCCTGGAGAATCCCATTGACAGTGGTGTTACAGGCCATGGGGTTGCAAAGAGTTGGATATGACTGAGCAACTAACACTTGCAACTTTCTTGGTGATGGTGTGGTAGTGGTGGTGGTAGTTTAGTTGTATCTGACTCTTGCAACCCCATGGACTGTATCCCTGACGGCTCCTCTGCCCATGGAATTTCCCAGGCAAGAATGCTAGAGTGGGTTGCCATTTTCTTGTCCAGGGCATCTTCCCTAAGCCAGGGACTGAACCCACATCTCCTGCATTGCAGCTGGATTCTTTACTGCTGACTCACCAGGGAAGCCTTAGAGTTCTCGCCTCATTTTAGATGTATACTTTATATAGAAGAATAACGTGTATAAAACTACAACTACACACTTCTGAGCATCTGGCTTGATGAATGCTCATAAAGTGACTTACCAGTGTAACAAATACCTTGATCAGGAAAGCAGCCCCTTCTAGCTCCTTCCTCCAGTTCATAACCTCACATCCCACCCTTGTCCTGACTGTCACAGCAGTAACCAGGCTTACTCTGTCTCTTTTTTTATGAATACAGTCTTACACTTTGTATCCATATTGTTGTATGTGGTTATAATTTGTTTATTCTAATGATTATTTAGTATTCCACCCTGAATATTGGGCTTCCCTGGTGGCTCAGAGGTTAAAGCGTCTGCCTCCAGTGTGGGAGACCCGGGTTCGATCCCTGGGTCGGGAAGATCCCCTGGAGAAAGAAATGGCAACCCACTCCAGTGTTCTTGCCTGGAGAATCCCATGGATGGAGAAGCCTAGTAGGTTACAGTCCACGGGGTCGCAAAGAGTCGGAAACGACTGAGCGACTTCACCTCACCTCACCTCACCCTGAATATATGAATGTTAGTTCTTTTGTTGGTAGGTATTTATATTGTTTCTAGGCCTCTCTGTCCATCACCAACTCCCGGAGTTTACTCAAACCCATGTCCATTGAGTCAGTGATGCCACCCATCCTCTATCTTCCCCTTCTCCTCCCGCCCTCAATCTTTCCCAGCATCAGGGTCTTTTCCAGTGAGTCAGTTCTTCACATCAGGTGGTCAAAGTATTGGAGTTTCAGCTTCAACATCAGTCCTTCCAGTGAACACCCAGGACTGATTTCCTATAGGATGAACTGGTTGGAACTCCTAGCACTCCAAAGGACTCTCAAGAATCTTCTCCAGCATCACAGTTCAAAGCATCAGTTCCTCAGTGCTCAGCTTTCTTTATAGTCCAACTCTCACATTCATACATGACTACTGGACAAACCACAGCTTTGACTAGACGGACCTTTGTTGGCAAAAATGTCTCTGCTTTTTAATACGCTGTCTAGGTTGGTCATAACTTTCCTTCCAAGGAGCAAGCGTCTTTTAATTTCATGGCTGCAATCACCATCTGCAGTGATTTTGGAGCCCAGAAAAATAAAGTCAGCCACTGTTCTACTGTTTCCCCATCTGTTTGCCATAAAGTGATGGGACCAGATGTCATGATCTTAGTTTTCTGAATGTTGAGCTTTAAGCCAACCTTTTCACTCTCCTCTTTCACTTTCATCAAGAGGCTCTTTAGTTCTTTCTTGCTTTCTGCCATAAGTGTGGTGTCATCTGCATATCTGAGGTTATTGATATTTCTCCTGGTAATCTTGACTCCAGCTTGTGCTTCATCCAGACCAGTATTTCTCACGATGTACTCTGCATGTAAGTTAAATAAGCAGGGGGACAATATACAGCCTTGACATACTCCTTTTCCAATTTGGAACCAGTCTGTTGTTCCATGTCCAGTTCTAACTATTCCTTCTTGACTTGCATACAGATTTCTCAGGAGGCAGGTCAGGTGATCTGGTATTCCCATCTCTTTCCTAATTTTCCACAGTTTATTGTGATCCACACAGTCAAAGGCTTTGGCATAGTCAATAAAGCAGAAATAGATGGTTTTCTGGAACTCTCTTGCTTTTTTGATGATCCAGTGGATGTTAACAACTTGATCTCTGGTTTCTCTGCCTTTTCGAAATTCATGGAAGGGGGAAAAAATATGTAGTTCACTAAATATGCATTGCTAAGTTCATCACTTAACCCTGCTTCCTTATTTATGAAATGTCATACTGGACCACCCCCAGAGGAAGGATGGGCCATACATACTTGAGCAGCTTCTTTAGAGTTTCGCCTTTAACAAAATTCTGATCATTATAATAAACAGCAGTTTATTCAGGATAAGTTAATAGACATTAACAACTTTAAGGCTTTTTTATACATATTGCCACAGTGATGTGGGATAGATGAAGGGATTATATGAATATATACTCCTGCCAACATCTAGTGACTTGTCTACTCTTCAAACCCTCACCAGCACTAGATGCATTTAAAATTTTTCCAACAGTTAGACAAAATGCTATCTCATTATTTTGCATATTTAACTAGCAGTGAAATTGTTTCTTCTTTTTTCTTATTATATTTGTGAAAATATGAGGGACAGGGAGATCAGAAACAGTGGGAAGGAGAGAAACTTTCTCAGTATTTCTTATCAAACTATGTTATCCATTAAGGAAAAAACTATAAAATTTAATGCTATCTCTTCTGTCTTATTTTCTCAACTAGGGGCAGTTATTATTACTGTTTATTTGTGATGATTTTTCAATGCTGCTAGTCCTGGAGTAGGTTTTATTTTTACACTTTGGCTATTAATAACAATACATATAACCAAGTCCTGTTTTATTGGAGCAATGAGGTAGAGATAGACAGATGGAAATCACAGACAGACCTAAAGCCCAGTGGCAGTGACTGGTGAAGGGAAAGCTAGGATCTCAGGTAGACTCACACATCCTGCCCTGGGGGATTTGGGTTATTAGGCAGCAGCTAATAGATCTGTGTAGATTCTTGTGACTAATCTGGGTCTACTTGATATCAGCAGAGCCCGCTGAAAGGTAAAGAAACTGAGCCAACCAGCAAACTTTTCCTCTGGACAACTTTGGCCACAATTTTAGCAGATTATTTTTCACTGAGTTTATCACATGAATCCATTTAATAAAAGATATTTCAATAATGAAGCAATCTGAATATGATTACTTTGCTAAAACATTAATTTTTTAATTTATAATTTATATACTTCTAGGAAGACTTTGAGGTGACTTAGAAAAGAAAGCACAGAACAATCCTGTAATTATAACAGAAAACAGATGCTGTAAGAAAAGAGAAGCAAGTTGGCCTCTTAGCTTAGAGCTATAATTCTTAACTTCAGAATCCATCAGAAATCCTCGAGGGGCTTATCCAAACTCAGGTTGCTAGGTCCACCACAGAGTTGTGAATTCAGGTTTGTGGTAGGCACGAGAATTTGCATTTCTCATAAATCCCCAGAAGCTGCTCATCCAAGGAACTAGGAGAAACACAGATCTTAGACTGTTCTTTGTTTCTTGAATTTTTGGAACCATCACTGATTAATATTAGATTTTTTAATTAAATAGTTTCTCTTTATAGCTCATTATCTGATCACACATAGTAGATATGTTATTATTTTTATCAATTTCTTCATATAAATATAAAGGATATGATTGGTTATAATTTCTGGTTATTCTGAACCTTGGCCACATTAAACACACCTAGAGAGTTTTTAAATGTAACCAATATGGAAGCTTATCTTCACAGATTCTGATTTAATTGGTCCCTGATGGAGCCTGGAACAATAATTTTGAAACCTTTCCTGGTGGTTCCAGTGCTCATCCAGGGTTGTGATACATAGATGGAAGAATAGTCCGTATTGCCCACAGATAGTCAGGTGGTTTCCTCTGTGCCTTGCCCCCTGCCCCCCATCAATGTGCCCAGCTACTCACTCCCATTTTTATCTGTGTGGTATGCTTTTGGTTCTTAAATATGCTGTTTTGTTCTTCTCTTTATTGAAGTTCATCTGTTATTGATGAACTATTTCTCTAATCTATCAAGGTCATTTTAAATTGTTTCTTTCTTCTAAAGTGTTTAACTCCTGCCCAAATAAGTATCATCTGCAAGTTTAATGAGCAGATTTTCAATTTCCTAATTGAGACTGTGCTCATTAAGTTTTAATGTTTTAAAATTTTATTGCAAATTATTCCTAGCATGCATGTGATGCTACCTTGACTTTGCCCTGGCCATGCACATTTTCTTCATTATCAGTGAACATTTATTTAGTGCTTAAATGTTGTGTGTTATTGAATCAAGTTCATGACTTGTAAATAGTTGAAAATAAGTGCTGAATCTGACTCTTACGTGGTTTTAAGTCTACGGAGAATATGTATGTAGCATGAGCTGTGTGAACAGCACAGGATATATAAGCATATAAACACAAAAGTTGTGCACTGTCTCTAGTTCATTGGTCAGTGGATGTCCTGACACTCACTGTGGCTACATAGAACAGAGATTAAGAGTGCCAGCTGCCTTTTACTAGCTGTGTAACCTTGAGCAAGTTATTTGCTCCTTGTTCCTCAGTTTTCTCATCTATAAAATGTGATTTTCATAGTTCTTACCTTGATGTTGTAAAAATTTGTATCAGATGGTGCAGGAAGGATTCTCAACAAAACCTAATACAGAGCAACAGTTCAAATAAATAGTAATCATTAAGTCAATTAATTGGACAAGTGATAGTAGAAGATATTTAAGATTTGGTTTGACAAGACTGATCATTAATAATTGACACTAAGATGTCTGGGACCTGCCCTACTCTGGAACTTCTCATTTGTTCAACTTTAAGCATGTTTTTCTGTAAGCAGATAGTTTAGATTTTCATTCGCAGTATGCTGTGTTTAATATGGAAAGTGTTCTATGCAGTTTATTGTAACTACTGAGTGGCAGAGCCAGGATTCAAACTCAGGACTTCTGTCTGCAAGATGCTAATTGCTGAATGGTAGCAAAAGAGAGAAGAGATTGCCCCAGACATGAGGGGTAAGGTGAGTGAGAATCTTTTTAGAAAGAATAAGATTCCATAAAGAATAAAGAAGCCAGTATTTGACCATATACTATGTATTAAACATTCTTGAGTGCATTGTTTACATTGTCCCATTCAAAGTCTCAAAAATGTTAAGTAATCCTTGCCCCAAATCATAAAGTTGATAAATGGCAGAGCTAGGAATTCAACCCAGATGTGTTGGCAGCAAATTCCATTCTCTAAGTCACTTCAATAAACTGCCTGTCCTTGAATGGAGTCGGATTGCTTTTTCTGGACTAGAAGATGCACTCAGAAATGATTTAGAGTGCAGACAGATAAGCTGCAGACAGAGGTGCTGTCTACTTCCTGTTTCGTGACAGAGTAAATTGGAAAAAGCAGCTGACGGATTTTCTCTTGAGTTTCAGTTCAGTTCAGTTCAGTTGCTCAGTCGTGTCCAACTCTTTGCAACCCCATGGACTGCAGCACACCAGGCCTCCCTGTCCATCACCAACTCCAGAAGTCTAAACAAACTCATGTCCATTGAGTCAGTGATACCATCCAGCCATCTCATCCTCTGTCGTCCACTTCTCCTCCCGCCTTCAACCTTTACCAGCATCAGGGTCTTTTCAAATGAGTCAGCTCTTCGCATCTGGTGGCCAAAGTATTGGAGTTTCAGCTTCAGCATCAGTCCTTCCAATGAATATTCAGGACTGATTTCCTTTAGGATGGACTGGTTGGATCTCCTTGCAGTCTAAGGGATTTCAAGAGTCTTCTCCAACAACACAGTTCAAAAGCATTAATTCTTCAGCGCTCAGCTTTCTTTATTGTCCAGCTCTCACATCCATACATGACTACTGGAAAAAAAGCCATAGCCTTAACTAGATGGACCTTTGTTGTCTAAAAAGTAATGTCTCTGCTTTTTAATATCCTTTTCTAGGTTGGTCATAACTTTTCTTCCAAGGAGTAAGTGTCTTTTAATTTCATGGCTGCAGCCACCATCTGCAGTGATTTTGGAGCCCAAAAAAATAAAATCTGACACTGTTTCCACTGTTTCCCCATCTATTTCCCATGAAGTGATGGGACCAGATACCATGATCTTAGTTTTCTGAATGTTGAGCTGTAAGCCAGCTTTTTCAGAAACCTCCTCTTTTACTTTCATCAAGAGGCTCTTTAGTTCTTCTTTGTTTTCTGCCATAAGGGTGGTGTCATCTGCATATCTGAGGTTATTGACATTTCTCCCAGCAATCTTGATTCCAGCTTGTGCTTCTTCCAGCCCAGCATTTCTCATGATGTACTCTGCATACAAGTTAAATAAGTAGGGTGACAATATACAGCCTTGACGTACTCCTTTTCCTATTTGAAACCAGTCTGTTGTTCCATGTCCAGTTCTAACTGTTGCTTCCTGACTTGCATGGAGATTTCTCAAGAGGCAGGTCAGGTGGTCTGGTATTCCCATCTCTTTCAGAATTTTCCACAGTTTATTGTGATCCACACAGTCAACAGCTTAGGCATAATCAGTGAAGCAGCAGTAGACGTTTTTCTGGCTCTCTCTTGCTTTTTCGATGATCCAGCAGATGTTGGCAATTTGATATCTGGTTCCTCTGCCTTTTCTAAAACCAGCTTGAACATCAGGAAGTTCACGGTTTACATATTGCTGAAGCCTGGCTTGGAGAATCTTGAACATTATTTTACTAGCCTGTGCAATGAGTGCAATTGTGTGGTAGTTTGAGCATTCTTTGGCATTGCCTTTCTTGGGGTTGGAATGAAAACTGACCTTTTCCAATCCCGTGGCCGCTGTTGAGTTTTCCAAATTTGCTGGCATATTGAGTGCAACACTTTCACAGCATCATCCTTTAGGATTGAAATAGCTCAACTGGAATTCCATCACCTCCACTACCTTTGTTCATAGTGATTCTTCCTAAGGCCCACTTGATTTCACATTCCAGGATGTCTAGCTCTAGGTGAGTGATCATACCATCGTGGTTATCTGGGTCATGAAGATCTTTTTTGCAAATTTCTCCAGTGTGTTCTTGCCACCTTTTCTTAATATCTTCTGGTTCTGTTTGGTCCATCCTGTTTCTGTCCTTTACTCTGCCCATCTTTGCATGAAATGTTCTCTTGGTATCACTAGTTTTGTTGAAGCAATCTCTAGTTTTTCCTGTTGTAATGTTATGTTCTATTTCTTTGCATTGATCACTGAGGAAGGCTTTTTTATCACTCCTTGCTATTCTTTGGACCTCTGCATTCAGATGGGTATATCTTTTCTCCTTTACTTTAGCTTCTTTTCCTTTCTCAGCTATTTGTAATACCTCCTCAGAAAACCATTTTTCTTTTTTGAATTTCTTTTTCTTGGGGATGGTCTTGATCATTGCCTCTGGTACAGTGTCATGAACCTCCATCCATAGTTTTGAGGCACTCTATCAAATCTCATCCCTTGAATCTTGTTTATCACTTCCACTGTATAATCATAAGGGATTTGATTTAGGTCATTCCTGAATGGTCTATCTTTTTGCTTTTTCATACTGTTCATGGGGTTCTTAAGTCAAGAATATTGAAGTGGTTTGCCATTCCCTTCTCTGGTGGACCACATTTTGTCAGAACTCTGCACATGGGGTCACAAAGAGTTGGACACAGCTGAGCGACTAAACTGAACTCAGCTGAAGTGAACGGAACTGAATGGTCTATTGGTTTTCTCCACTTTCTTCAATTTCAGTCTGAATTTGGCAATAAGGAGTCATGATCTGAGCCACAGTCAGTTCCCGATCTTGTTTTTGCTGACTGTATAGAGCTTCTCCATCTTTGGCTGCAAAGAATACAATCAGTCTGATTTGATATTGACCATCTGGTGATGTCCATGTGTAGAGTCTTCTGTTGTGTTGTTGGAAGAGGGTGTTTTCTATGGCCAGTGTGTTCTCTTCACAAAACTCTTTATTAGCCTTTCCTGTTTCATTCTGTACTCCAAGGCCAAATTTGCCTGTTACTCCAGCTATTTCTTGACTTCCTACTTTTGCATTCTAGTCCATTGTGAAGAAAAGGACATCTTTTGGGGGACTTAGTTCTAGAAGGTCTTGTCAGTCTTCATAGAACCGTTCAGCTTCTTTATCCTTAGTGTTTGGGGCATAGACTTGGGTTACTGTGATATTGAATGGTTTGCTTTGAAAACCAGAGATCATTCTGTCGTTTTTGAGACTGCACCCAAGTACTGCATTTTGGCCTCTTTTGTTGAATGAGGGCTGCTCCATTTCTTCTAAAGGATTCTTGCCCACAGTAGTAGATATAATGGTCGTCTGAGGTCATCAAGGACATTCCAGTCCTTTTTAGTTCACTGACTCGTAATATGTCAGTGTTCACTCTTGCCATCTCCTGTTTGATCATTTCCAATTTGCCTTGATTCGTGAACCTAAAGTAGAAGGCAATGGCACCCCACTCTACTCTTGCCTGGAAAATCCCATGGACGGAGGAGCCTGATAGGCTGCAGTCCATGGGGTCGGGAAGAGTCAGACACGGCTGAGTGACTTCACTTTCACTTTTCACTTTCATGCATTGGAGAAGGAATGGCAACCCACTCTAGTGTTCTTGCCTGGAGAATCCCAGGGATGGGGGAGCCTGGTGGGCTGCCGTCTGTGGGGTCACACAGAGTCTGACATGACTGAAGCGACTTAGCAGCAGCAGCAGCACAGACCTGACATTCCAGGTTCCTACGCAATATTGTTATTACAGCATCAGACTTTACTTCCATCACCTTTTATATCCACAACTGCACGTTGTTTCTGCTTTGGCTCTGTCTCTTCATTCTTTCTGGGGTTATTTCTCTACTCTTCTCCAGCAGCATATTGGGCACCTATCCACCTGGAGAGTTCATCTTTCAGTGTCATATCATTTTGCCTTTTCATACTGTTCATGGGGTTCTCAAGGCAAGAATACTGAAGTGTTTTGCCATTCCCTTCTCCAGGGGACCACATTTTGTCAGAACTCTCCACCATATCCAGTCCGTTTTGGGTGGCCATGGCTTATAGTTTCATTGAGTTAGATAAGGCTGTAATCGGTTGGTCAGTTTGATTAGTTTCCTGTCACTGTGGTTTTCTTTTTCTGTGCCCTCTGATGGAGAAGGATATGGAAGCTTCCTAATGGGAGTGACTGACTAAGAGAGAAACTGGGTCTTGTTCTGGTGGGCGGGGCCATGCTCAGTAAATTTTTAATCCAATTTTCTGTTGGCGGAGAAGACTGTGTTCCCTCCCTGTTCTTTGACCTGAGACCAAACTATGGTGGGTGTAAGGAAGATAATGGGGACCTCCTTCAAAAGATCTTGTGTGTGCGCTGTTGTATTTAGTGCCCCGACCGTGCAGCAGGCCACTGTCGGCCCACACCTCCTCCGAAGACTCCTGGACACTCACAGGAAATCTGGGTCAGACTTCTGTGTGGTCTTCGCACAGAAGTGCAGTCTCCTGGTCCTGGTGCGTAGGTCGTAGTCCTTTACATTTAGGTTGGACTAAATTAGAGTGAAATTAGATCCACGTTCAAGGTCAGGAGGGGCGGCCGTGAGGAGATACCCCTCGTCCAAGATAAGGAGTAGTGGCTACCCATTGCTGGAGCAGCTGTGAAGAGACACCCCACGTCCAAGGTAAGAGAAACCCAGGTAAGACGGTAGGTGTTGCGAGAGGGAATCGACAGCAGACACACTGAAACCATAATCACAGAATGTTAGTCAATCTGATCACATGGACCACAGCCTTGTCTAACTCGGTGAAACTAAGCCATGCCATATGGGACCACCCAAATTGGGCAGGTCATGGTGGAGAGGTCTGACAGAATGTGGTCCAGGGGAGAAGGGAATGGCAAACCACTTCAGTATTCTTGCCTTGAGAACCCCATGAACAGTATGAAAACGCAAAATGATAGGATACTGAAAGAGGAACTCCCCAGGTCAATAGATGCCCAGTATGCTACTGGAGATCAGTGGAGAAATAACTCCAGAAAGAATGAAGAGATGGAGCCAAAGCAAAAACAATGTGGTCCACTGGAGAAGGGAATGGCAAACCACTTCAGTATTCTTGCCTTGAGAACCCCATGAACAGTATGAAAACGCAAAATGATAGGATACTGAAAGAGGAACTCCCCAGGTCAATAGATGCCCAGTATGCTACTGGAGATCAGTGGAGAAATAACTCCAGAAAGAATGACGTGATGGAGCCAAAGCAGAAACAATGCCCAGTTATGGATGTGACTGGTGATAGAAGCAAGGTCCGATGCTGTAAAGAGCAATATTGCATAGGAACCTGGAATGTCAGGTCCATGAATCAAGGCAAATTGGAAGTGGTCAAACAGGAGATGGCAAGAGTGAATGTCAACATTCTAGGAATCAGCAAACTAAAATGAACTGGAATGGGTGAATTTAACTCAGATGACCATTATATCTACTATTGTGGGCAGGAATCCCTTAGAAGAAATGAAGTAGCCATCATGGTCAACAAAATGCAGTATTTGAATGCAATCAAAACAACAGAATGATCTCTGTTCGTTTCCAAGGCAAACAGTTCAATATCACAGTAATCCAAGCCTATGCCCCAACCAGTAACACTGAAGAAGCTAAAGTTGAACGGTTCTATGAAGACCTACAAGACCTTTTAGAACTAACACCCCCAAAAAATGTCCTTTTCATTATTGGGGACTGGAATGCAAAAGTAGGAAGTCAAGAATCACCTGGGGTAACAGGCAAATTTGGCCTTGGAATGAAGTAGGGCAAAGGCTAATAAAGTTTTGCCAAGAGAACACACTGATCATAGCAAATACCCTCTTCCAACAACACAAGACTCTACACATGGACATCACCAGATGGTCAACACCGAAATCAGATTGATTATATTCTTTGCAGCCAAAGATGGAGAAGCTCTATACAATCAGCAAAAACAAGACCAAGAGCTGACTGTGGCTCAGATCATGAACTCCTTATTGCCAAATTTAGACTTAAATTGAAGAGAGTAAGGGAAACACTAGACCATTCAGGTATGACCTAAATCAAATCCCTTATGATTATACAGTGAAAGTGAGAAATAGATTTAAGGGACTAGATCTGATAGACCAAGTGCCTGATGAGCTATGAGCGGAGGTTCGTGACATTGTACAGGAGACAGGGATCAAGACCATCCCCATGGAAAAGAAATGCAAGAAAGCAAAATGGCTGTCTGGGGAGGCCTTACAAATAACTGTGAAAAGAGAAGTGAAAAGCAAAGGAGAAAAGGAAAGATATAAGCATCTGAAAGTAGAGTTGCAAAGAATAGCAAGAAGAGATAAGAAAGCCTTTCTCACCAATCAATGCAAAGAAATAGAGGAAAATAACAGAATGGGAAAGACTAGAGATCTCTTCAAGAAAATTAGAGATCCCAAGGGAACATTTCATGCAAAGATGGGCTCGATAAAGGACAGAAATGGTATGGACCTAACAGAAGCAGAAAATATTAAGAAGAGGTGGCAAAAATACACAGGAGAACTGTACCAAAAAAGTCGCTTCAGATAATCATGATGGTGTGATCACTTACCTGGAGCCGGACATCCTGGAGCGTGAATTCAACTGGGCTTTAAGAAGCATCACTACGAACAAAGCTAGTGGAGGTGATGGAATTCCAGTTGAGCTAATTCAGATTCTGAAAGATGATGCTATGAAAGTGCTGCACTCAATATGCCAGCAAATTTGGAAAACTCAGCAGTGGCCACAGGACTGGAAAAGTTCAGTTTCATTCCAATCCCAAAGAAAGGCAATGCCAGAGAATGCTCAAACTACCGCACAATTGTACTCATTGCACACGCTAGTAAAGTAATGCTCAAAATTCTCCAAGCCAGGCAATAGCGTGGACCTTGAACTTCCAGATGTTCAAGCTGGTTTTAGAACAGGCAGAGAAACCAGAGATCAAATTGCCAACATCCCCTGGATTATTGAAAAAGCAAGAGAATTCCAGAAAACCATATATTTCTGCTTTATTGACTATGCCAAAGCCTTTGATTGTGTGGATCACAATAAACTGTGGAAAATTCTGAAAGAGATGGGCGTACCAGACAACCTAACTTGCCTCTCTGAGAAACCTGTGTGCATGTCAGGAAGAAATAGTTAGAACTGGACATGGAACAACAGACTGGTTCCAAATAGGATAAGGAGTACTTCAAGGCTGTATATTATCACCCTGCTTATTTAACTTATATGCAGAGTACATCATGAGAAACACTGGGCTGGTAGAAGCACAAGCTGGATTCAAGATTGTTGGGAGAAATATCAGTAACCTCAGATGTGCAGATGATACAACCTCCATGGCAGAAAGTGAAAAGGAACTAAAAAGCCTCTTGATGAAAGTGAAAGAGGATAGTGAAAAGGTTGGCTTAAAGCTCAACATTCAGAAAACGAAGATCATGGCATCTGGTCCCATCACTTCATGGGAAATAAATGGGGAAACAGTGGAAACAGTGTCAGACTTTATTTTGGGGGGCTCCAAAATCACTGCAGATGCTGACTGCAGCCATGAAATTAAGAGACGCTTACGCCTTGGAAGAAAAGTTATGACCAATCTAGATAGCATATTCGGAGAAGATGATGGCACCCCACTCCAGCACTCTTGCCTGGAAAATCCCATGGACGGAGGAGCCTGGTAGGCTGCAGTCCATGGGGTCTCGAACAGTCGGACACGACTGAGTGACTTCACTTTCACTTTTACTTTCATGCATTGGAGAAGGACATGGCAACCCACTCCAGTGTTCTTGCCTGGAGAATCCCAGGGACGGAGGAGCCTGGTTGGCTGCCGTCTATGGGGTCGCACAGAGTCGGACACGACTGAAGCGACTTAGCAGCAGCAGATAGCATATTAAAAGGCCGAGACATTGCCAACAAAGGTCCGTCTAGTCAAGGCTATGGTTTTTCCTGTGGTCATGTATGGATGTGAGAGTTGGACTGTGAAGAAGGCTGAGCACCAAAGAATCGATGCTTTTGAACTGTGGTGTTGGAGAATACTCTTGAGAGTCCCTTGGACTGCAAGGAGATCCAATCAGTCCATTCTGAAGGAGATCAACCCTGGGATTTCTTTGGAAGGAATGATGCTAAAGCTGAAACTCCAGTACTTTTGGCCACCTCATGCGAAGAGTTGACTCATTGGAAAAGACTCTGATGCTGGGAGGGATTGAGGGCAGGAGGAAAAGGCGATGACAGAGGATGAGATGGCTGGATGGCATCACTGACTCAATGGCCATGAATTTGAGTGAACTCCGGGAGTTGGTGATGGACAGGGAGACCTGACGTGCTGAGATTCATGGGGTCGCAAAGAGTTGGACGTGACTGAACTACTGAACTGAACTGAACTGAAATTAGATTGAGTCAGATTTATTTATCTGCATATATAAACAATTTTTTAACTCTAAGATTATTTGTTTTTGTTGTTGACCTGGTTTGGTTGTCCTTAACTGAAAATCTACGTAATACAATAGTAATACAATACAGTCTGAACTCTGGAGATACCATCTGATGCTAATCCGATTATTTCTACCAGACAATAAAATAGTCTTGCTTTTCATACTTACTACTAATGCGAATAACAGCTTCTTAATACTCATAAGGGCTTCCGTGGTGGTTCAGACCGGAAAGAATCTGCTCACAGTGTGGAAGACCTAGGTTCGATCCCGGGATTGTCAAGATCCCCTGGAGCAAGGAATTGTGATCCACTCTAGTATTCTTGCCTGGACAATTCCTCGGACAGAAGCTACAGTCCATAGTATCACCAACACTTTCACTTTCACTACTAATAAAGTGTTTACTTTTTAAAATCCTTTATAAAATGAAAATAAATGTGTGCTTTAGTAAAAGGATATAATTTCTGATCAGATTGTTTATTATGTAAGTATTCAGACATCTTATACCAAAACCTGTAGCCAGTGTGCTCAGTGAAAGTTCATTTCTCTCTGTTTACACCAACTTCACCACATCCCCAGATAATAATTTAAGCATTCTGACTAAATTGAACATCATTATGCTTATTATACATACCACTAATTTTGTCTTCAGTTAGACTTCTTCCATTTTAGAATTTGTGCTTACTGTTGTTGTGGGAAAAAAAAATAAACTGAAGTTTTAGAATTACTAAATTACTATTAATAGTTGTATAGCACAACACAGTTGAGGTAAAGAGAATGTTATAGAATAGACTTGGTTTTGAATTTCAGCTTTACTGCTTATATACTGGCAGTTACTGAGTCTCTTTGCACCTTGGTTTCATCTAATGCCAGTGAGCAGAACTTATACCCACTTTATAGGATGACTGTGAAAACTGAATTTAACAAGCCATGCACAACACTGTGTATTCATTAAAAGTTAACTGTTATTACTGATGATAATAGTTGGTACCATGCTGACAGGAGTGTTGGTTGAGAAGGGGAAATATTTGAGTTTTGAAAATTTTAGCAAAGATGAAAAGAAGATCGTCCTCTGCCAAATTCTAGCCACGGGGCCTCACTGTCCCATGCTGCCTGCACATCCTGCCCTTCCTGGCTCGTTAAGTGCTCTTGGATCAGATCTGCAGAGTGGTTTACATGACTGTGAGTGGCACTGATCCAATTATGTAGCTCGCCTGCAGAGCCATTTAGTGGTAGCCAAGGTAGCTTATTTCTATGTCATTTAGATTAATTTTTCCATTTAACTTATATTACTACGAAACCCATTGCGAGATATTTCCAGTTTTCTGCTTTCAAAATTTACTTTTAAAAGCAGTGATAAATAGGCTCCTGTTTGATTTTAAATGGTTTTCTATAACTACACAATTTTAGCTCCACATAAAAATTGCTTAGATGTTGTTGCTCCTTCCTCCATAAAATTGCAAACACCTAGGGCTTGGTTGAATATCCAGTTGTAAGGAAGCTCAATGTTAATTTTTCAAAGGTTGTATATATTTCTGACATAGCAACTTATTGAGGAAAAAATGGGTTTGTATATTGTTGCAGCAATATAAGTAACAGCTGCCTCTTAAAATAGGAAATAGAAAAACCAAGTTAAGAGACATCTAATGTGATCACTAATTATTTTACCGGAGTTTTAAAAGAATGTATCAATAGTGGGTTTTTGTTTCAGGCTATTTGCATCCAGAACCTTGGCTTCCAAAATTAAGAAATCAGCCCTTATTAATTACACTTAAATATGACGGCAGAGATCTTTGTGCTGTGAAGCGAGAGCCTGATCTCTGGCTGTTTGGATCTGTACTTGGTGTAATGTGGTGCACTGTTCTCAGCCAAAGCCCTGTGTTGTCTGGGCAACTCCCGTTGCCATAGCAATGAAATTCTTTTGCGGGAGCAGGGCGAATGCTAATTGTAGCCATTTGTTGTTCCTTCTGTCGATCCCTTAACTAGCACAGTTGTAGAGCAGCCAGAGATTCTGGGTGAACAGCACGGAGTGCCCCCAAAAGCATTACTGCTGAAGGCAACCGGCTGCTCTGCTTAAAAAATCACTGGAGCAGCCGCCGGTTCAGGCAGTGCCGCTGTGTGGGCAGAAGCACAGTGTGGCTCCGGCCTGACAACTGTTGAGCTGGGCCTGGGAGGGAAAGAGAAGGCTGTTTGAAACCTGTTGAGAAGGTGCTGATGACATAGAGATTAATTTGACACCAGTCCCTCGGAGGTAGGTAGGCATATCATAACAACTGTTTATCCAGGCTAAAAACAGTACTGGCATGCCCAGGGGCTGTGGGAGACAGATCAGTGATTCTTCCTTTCATTTCCATCCGAAACTGCATTACTGTGGCCTAAGGTAAAATGATTCATTTGGTTGGAACCAACCAATTGTAATTCACATAGGTATTAGATTCAGTTAATATTGATAACTCCCCACTCTCTTTATAATCCCTTATTTTTAGAGACTCATGATTTAACTGCCAAAAATGAGTTGAAACTGAAAATCATCTCAAAATAAATGAGAACAGACTCCTTTTGAAAAATAAATGACCAAGTAATATCTACCAATTATGTGGTCTATCATGCTACTTTAATTCAAGAAAATACTATTAACCTAGCTCATAATTCACTGTAAAGTCTAATTGCTATAGGTACTTGGGTAAGAAAAAAAATATTATAATGGTAAGAGAAAACATGTGAGGCACAATTATACTATTACAGTTCATTTTCCCTCTAGAAGTGTACTGACCCATAAAGATTGGTCAAGTTCATGAGACTTTTAAAAACTAACTTCTGTGTAAGCATAGTAATAAATTTCAAGGTAGTTTTTATAAGGTATAAATTTAATGTATCTGCCTCTTAATATATGTGCCTCTATATCAATAGACTGAAGGTACATCTTTTTTTTTTTTTTTTTCTTGAAAGAACTGCATGTATATTTAATATTTTTATCGCTTGTCTTGCTCTTTACAGGGAGGCAACTACCAGAATATCATTCAGTGTACTGAAAGAAATTGGTTTCTGATGATAGTGATCATAATAAGTCATTTGTGTGCTTCAAACACTAAACAAATTAGTCCCATTCCATTGTTTAAAATAGATATTCAGCCCATAAATTCCAAGAAGAGAAGATTTGAAATTTTCTAAGATACACAGTTTTCTTTTCATAATTTTTAATTGAGAAGAAAATATCTGTAAACTATATAATAAACACTATTTTTGAGTATTATCTATATCTTACTTGTGAATTTCATATGCAAGATATTGTAGATATTCCTTAATAAACTTTTTTGGAGTTATTTTAAAGATTATTTTTACTAAATCTTCAACATTAAAATATTTGGTTGTACTTCAAAAACACTACGTTCTCAGTATAATAAATGGAAAAAAAGAGCTTATTTATTTATTAATGCCTTTAATTCCTCAGCCTACAAAAATCAAGTTATTGTTAAATTTACCACCAAGCATGGCTTCTGCTGCTGCTGCTGCTGTTAAGTCGCTTCAGTCGTACCTGACTCTGTGCTACCCCATAGACGGCAGCCCACTAGGCTCCGCCGTCCCTGGTATTCTCCAAGCAAGAACACTGAAGAGGGTTGCCATTGCCTTCTCCAACGCATGAAAGTGAAAAGTGAAAGTAAAGTCACTCATTCGTGTCCGACTCTTCGTGACCCCATGGACTGCAACCTATCAGGCTCCTCCATCCATGAGATTTTCCAGGCAAGAGTACTGGAGTGGGTTGCCATTGCCTTCTCCGAGCATGGCTTCTGGCCACCCTTAAATGATTAGGTCTCCCATAAAGTTTCAAGAATGATTGAAATCTAACCTTATCACCAGCCTGCACAGAGAGAATTTTTGTCAACACACCACTTAGCAGTGGACTGGATGATAACTGGCCAGATAGATTTCCATCATGATCAGTCCTCAGTAGCCCTCTGGAGAAATCAGAGTAGACCATTCATCCTCAGTCAACCAAGGTTCTTTTCCTTAATAGCTAGAGATGAAAAGACTAAAATCTGATTATGGAATGAGGAATGCTCTCATATCAAGAAATGTTCTGAAAGCACATCATAGAAATTAAGCCTCATCCAAAAAGCCAGCTCTTTGAGGTACCTACAACTTTCTTCCAGGGGCAGAAATAGACCATTGCTGTTTGTGTCCAGAGCTGGCCACTATGGAAACCCACAGCCCAGCTTGTCCTGTTGGGTGATCTGTAGGACTTTGCTCTGAATGATGTAACATGCCAGCACCTGGCTCACTTGGGCCAGACAAACTGAAGCATTCCCAAACAACTTCCAGGGAAGGTGACAGCCCACAGGCATTTAGAATCAGGCTGCTTGGTAGGAGTGAGTCTTACAACAAGCTCCGTCTGGGAAGCAGGAGTTGACCGGGGAAGAAGGAGTCCAGGGCCCGAGCTGCTTCTCCTGCCTCAGTCTGGTGTGGGTGGTGGGATACTCTCTTCCTGACATGATGGATCATTCACCTCCGAGACGGTTGTCCTCTCGAGAAGAGAGCGCCTCCTGGGGCATGTGTCAGGAAACCTAAGAGATGCACATGAGCACGCCACATTAGGTGCCCTCCACTCCATCAGCAACGAAGGTGGGGCCTGGTGGCTTAGAAGAACCACTCTGGTGGGAAAATGAGGGAGTAAGTGACCTAAATTTTAAAATTCTTTTTTAACCCCCATTCAAACACTCTCTCCTTGTCCCTCCTTTTAAGTCAAGGAAGCTTGAAGAAGCTTATGTCCCACTATGATTCTCCGTGAAAGATTGATGAGCTATTCTCGCAATGCATAGATGGAGGAAGCCTGCCTTAAAAATCTGACTGTAAAATCTGTACCTCATATGGCTATTTATTAGAAGATTCAGGCTTCATGATCTGTGCCACAGTCAAGCCCTTCCTAAGTACATTCACCTCACTAATAGTCCTGAATAACAGTGGTGATTTTTTTTTTTCATGTAGTGGTAGTTGGTAACATGGGTCACCTTGGCAACCTGTTAGATATTTTTTAGTAGTTTTGTGGTTTGCAGTTTAGTTCATTTTTACAGTTATTTCTCAATTATTTTTAGTCAACCATGTCTTATTCATAGTTTAGCCTTCTTTTTCATTGTGCCCAGCATTAAACAATTTGCTCCTAAGAGAACTAGTTAAGAATTAATGTTTATAACTTTGGATGATAGTTCAAGTTTTTAATTTTTAAAACTTTGATTCATTTTTCTCCTTGTTAGTCATTACATGAAAATGATTAGTCAAAAGCCAGAAACTATCACTCTCTAAATTATAAATTATACATAATCTAAAACTCTATTGGTAATTCCAGACCTTCTTGCTGTGTGTCAGAAATACTGAGAAGCCTCATTCCAGAACTAGTGAAGTAGAGCTTCTGGGGGTAGGGTCTCAGGAACTGTTTTTAAGCAGAATTCTAAGATGATTATTGTGTCCCTAAGATATCCCTAGTTGGAGAAAGAACATTTTGAAAACAGTGATCTGAGGGTGATATTCCTCACTTTTTGATGTCTGGTTTCAATGTGAAAACAAGGTTCTAGGAATACAACTAACTGCTCATATTTTTATTTTTTGTTCTTTTTTGATGTTTCTCTTTCTCTAAAATGAAAGTATCTCAAATATTTGACTATAAAAGATATGTACAATAAAAATGATGTTAAATACATAGTGGTTTAAAAAAAACAGGTAGTGGTGGTGGTGGTTTAGTCATTAAGTTCTGTCCAACTCTTTGCAACCCCATGGACTGTAGCCCACCAGACTCCTCTGTCTTATGGGATTTCCCAGGTAAGAATACTGGAGTGGGTTGCCGTTTCCTTCTCAAGCAGATCTTTCCCACCTAGAGATTGAACCTGGGTCTCCTGCATTGCAGGAGGATTCTTAATGTAAGTCTTATTAACTCGAAATAAAATTTACGCAATATATAGAACACGGACACAATTGCTGGTTTTAAGGTATAAAATGTTGTTATAAAAGAACTCCCCAGAGTGCAAAAAAAATAATTGGGACTGCATGAACCAGTAGATTGGAAAGATTCATTTTTAATCCATATCCTTCCAGACTACTTAGACTAGCTTGAAACATACTTTTAACATTAGCGAAATTGCCAAACAAACAGAGCAGACATAATTGGCTGAAATTTAATTAGAAACTTTCTTTGTTTAAAAAATAATTTTTAGGAAACCCTGAAGTGTGCGTTGATTGTATGCATTCATTTTTAGTCAGTTTGCTGGTGACAGTTCACCTAGAGCTGAGAAGGACAACTCTAGGTCTAGCCTCTAGTTCGCCGGCTTAGGGCAAGCCACTGTTTCAACAAAGTCTGGGCTGCTGGGGTATGGAATTATAATGAGTGACAACTTAACCTATGTTTATGCGTAGGTGCAACCTCAATTTGCCTTATAATATTACACACGCTTGGGAACTGGTAACCACTAGCTTGCAGGTATTTCTCAGTTGAGCAAGAACTGTCTGTTGCACACACTAGTGTCATCAAAAAAAGAAAAGAAAATAGGCAGCAAATAAGAGAAGAGTTTATTTGGAGTCTTAAAAATTATAATTTGGGAGATACAGATTCAGGGAAGAGAATTGAATTTATAAAACAAAACCATGAGGCTGTATTCTGACACAAGAAGTGTTTATCCTTGAGGAATGTCTGTCCCAAGCTGATTTTGGTAAGAGTTTGATAAATATTTTCATTTTCTGGCTGATGTTCTGAGTGCCTTATTTGGGATGATAAGTCCTCAAAAGGTCAGGTTCCATCCAGGCTGGGACATGTGTGAGTTGCACTTCCTCAGTGGCCCTGGCCTCTGTCTTAGAGAGCTCATTTAGCAGCACCAGCCCCATGCTGAGTTTCCTGCCACGCCAGCCATTAGTGAGTCTGTTTCTTCTCTTTTCCCACTCAAATTTTAAGAGAACCCAACACCCTTGAACCGCTTGTCTGAAATACCTTTTCCAAGTTCTCCCCTAGTATTGGAAGGATCACTCTTCAGATATAGCAGAAAAATTCCTAAAACCTTTGGCATTCTGTTTTTAAAAATAGCTAATCCTTGGGTTAAACAGTAATCACACTTGAGATGGCACTGGCCCTGCCATGTTGGGTTTTGGTCCTATCTCCCTTCTGTTTCACTTGCTCTTTTGATTCACTTGCTTCGTTCTTGTTAAACATACTGACAAACCTCAGGCTGTGTGTTAAAACCAGAGGAAAAGGAAAGACAAAAAAGTACCTTAAGTTTTAAAATACTTCCTTCCAGGCAGGCTAAAGTTGTCAGGTCTTATGAAAGCAACTACAGCAAGAAACCTTTCTGGAATAAAAAGGCCCAAGTTTTATAAGTTGTCCTTAGACTGACTCTCCGTCCCGAAGTAAACTGCTTTAGTGGCTCCACATCTCATTCCCCGAGTCTTCTCCCTCGTCAGGCAGGTTTCAAAGCTCCCTTTGATGTCAGCTTCCAGGCCCACATTCCATCCCACTCCTGGTCAAAGAAAAAGCCCCTGCGGCTCTGTGCTGCTGCAGTGCATTCTGCCCCTCTTCCACCTGGTAAGCTTACTGTCATTCTTACTGGAATATGAACTCCTAAATGGCCGAGGTCATTGTCGCCATCTCCCACTCCCTAATACCTAGCAGAGTGCCCAGCAAATGTGTGTATTAAGTGGTCCTGGTGGTGGTGGTGGTCAGTTGCTAGTTTGTGTATGACCGTTTGCGACCCCAAGGACTGCAGCTTGCAGGGCTTTCCTGTCCTGCACTGTCTCCCAGAGTTTGCTTAGATTCATATCCACTGAGTTGGTGATGCTATCTAACCTTAGTGGTTACTATTATTTCTACCCATAATGTTGTTAGTGGGTCCAAGCTTGCTCTACTTGCTGCACAAGGAGTTGAGGCAAGGAGGAGACTTTAATCGGGGAGCAGCTGACTGAGAAGTTGGCAGTCTAGTGCCTCAAAATAACCATCTTATCAGGGTCTGGATGCCAGGTTCTTTTATAGATCAGAGAGAAAGAAGCAATGAGGAACTAAAATTGAAAAGCAGAATAGAGGGAGAGGCAGTGGGGAAGTTAAGTAAAAGGATCTTTAGTCTTGCAAAACATCTCCAAGGGAATGTCCAGCCTTTTTAAGTGGTGTGTTAATCCATTCTATTCACAGGTGGGGCGATGGCACCCCACTCCAGTACTCTTGCCTGGAAAATCCCATGGACGGAGGAGCCTGGTAGGCTGCAGTCCATGGGGTCGCGAAGAGTTGGACATGACTGAGCGACTTCACTTTCACTTTTCACTTCCATGCATTGGAGAAGGAAATGGCAACCCACTCCAGTGTTCTTGCCTGGAGAATCCCAGGGACTGGGGAACCTGGTGGGCTGCCGTCTATGGAGTTGCACAGAGTTGGACACGACTGAAGCAACTTAGCAGCAGCAGGGACATATTATCTATGAGCTTATTGAAGGCACTTTAGTTTATAGTCAAGCAGAGGGTAGGGTCCTCAAGGCAAGCCAATAAGTATGATTATAATAACAAGAGCAAGGAAAAGCAAGTCAAATAAAAATTCCAACATGGAGCCAGAATTGACTTCTTCCCTGCAACAGTCTCATTTGTCTCTAGATCATCTTTTTTCAGGTAATTGACTGGTATCACAATCCAAATATTGGATATTACATCTTCATGTGGTATCACACTTTTAATCATCTTTAAAACTTAGGTTTTATTTTTACTTGCTACAGTCTTTTTTAATTTTACATACTGTAGAAGACTTGAGTTTTTGTGCATGACTGATGCACACATCATGAGTTCAGTGTTCTCAAAATGAACTTGTCATATAACCAACATCTATATGGTTTTTCAATGATGTAGAAGCTTACCAGGAATAATAAAGAATTGATCTTCGTATGTGGGATTCCCTTGTGGCTCAAAGGGTAAAGAGTCTGCCCACAATGCAGGAGACCTGACTTCGATCCCTGGGTTGGGAAGTTCCCATGGAGAAGAGAATGCAACCCACTCCAGTATTCTTGCCTGGAAAACCCCATGGACTGAGGAGCCTGGTGGACTACAGTCCATGGGGTCACAAAGAGTCGGACACGACTGATCTTAATATGAAGTTAGTGTTAGAAATGATTTGCCACCAGTTTACTTGATTCTGTGTGTGTGTGTGTGTGTGTGTGTGTGTTTAGACAAGGAAGTGACAGTGATGCCTGTGGCAAGTAGACTTTTCCCTCTATTATAAGTGCTTTTTAAATTCTCCTTTTTGCATTCCCTTGGCAATTTCAAAGGAAATTGAATTTAAATATGCTTTCTAGCAGCATTTAAATGTATGTAAATGGATTGTAAGTAAAAACGTTAAAGGAAATGAGGATGATTTACAAATATCCCATTAATTCCCCAAGCATCCCTATATGACTCTGAAAAGGGCAGTTGTCTTAGAATCTTAAGGCTGGAAGAGACCCTTCAGTGGATCTATGAGTAGCCTTACAGAGAGATAACTGGCCGCTTTCTCTTTAAAATGCTCAGCACTGCGGGCTGTCGCAGGGACCCGTGAGGGGTGAGATGAAGACAGAGCACGCCCTTCCTTATCACCGTCCCCGCGACGGAAGCCCCTGCCTTGCCCTGAGCACCACCACAGGCCACAGTCCTGAGCACAGTTCTCCCCACTCTGAGAGGCTGCCGCAGCTGGCCTTCCCTCTCAGTACCACTGCCTTCCCTTCCCTTCCCTTCCTGGTCCTAGACAGTTGGTTTTATTATATCAACGGGGTTCCCGTCACTCTCCTTCCTTCCAGGTTTCCTCCCATCCACTTCACTCCTATGCGCTGCTGCTGAGTCACAGTCGTGTCCAATTCTGTGCGACCCCGTAGACAGCAGCCTTCCAGGCTCCCCGTCCCTGGGATTCTCCAGGCAAGAACTGGAGTGGGTTGCCATTTCCTTCTCCATTAGTTCCCCTACCAGGGATCAAACTCAAACCTACTGCATTTCAAGGTGAATTGTTAACCACAATTGTTAACCAGGGAAGTCCGTACATTTGTTAATGTAACAGCTTGCGGTTTCTGTGCTCTGTCACCAGACTCCACTATTGCCTATGCTTAAACCGTTTGCCGTTCCCAGTATGGCCCCAATTTTTCAGCTTGTTTAATTCCTTCGTCTTCTAGGAATGGTGTTTCTCTGGTATTCTCTGGTATTTCACATTCAAGTTTTTATTAAGATTAAAAATGTGAACTCCCACTCTGAGAACTCTCACCCTTATTAAAGGTCTATCATCTCTTCAGTTCTGAGGAGTCTTGCCATCATGTGTGAATGGTGAACTGTCAAAGCTGCTTCAATTAAACATAAAATGTGATGAAGTAAAGTATAAAACATGACCTAGTGTAGAGTAGACGTGTCTTGATCTGTTCTTTTTCCCTTTTTCTCCTCTCTTTTTAGTAGTATCTGTATTCAGATCACATGCTGGTTGTAAGAAATAGAAACTTGAAGTGGTCCATTTTGAAGAGAAAAACTCTGAGTGGAAAATTACTGACATGCAAACATGCCCTGGGATTTCTTTGGAAGGAATGATGCTGAAGCTGAAACTCCAGTACTTTGGTCACCTCATGCGAAGAGTTGACTCATTGGCAAAGAGTCTGATGCTGGGAGGGATTGGAGGCAGGAGGAAAAGGGGACGACAGAGGATGAGATGGCTGGATGGCATCACGGACTCAATGGACATGAGTCTGCGTGAACTCCAGGAGTTGGTGATGAACAGGGAGGCCTGGCGTGCTGCGATTCATGGGGTCGCAAAGAGTCGGACACGACTGAGTGACTGAACTGAACTGAAAACATGCAAACATGATAAAATTGAGACCTAAACTCTTTAAATAAAGTTAGGGATGGGGGAGGGAGATCAGACTGGATCCTAAAGAAGATAGGGCCCCACCCATTGCCTGGGCCCTGGCTCTAAACTTGTCTAAAGGCTTGCAGACTTGACAGTTAATGCACCTGGAGGGTTTCTAAGCAAGCATGATGTTAGCAGATGGGATAAACAGCAAGAAAGTCTTTGTTAAGAAATGTAGATATAAGTTGGGAAGGGACAAAGAAGGATACCCTGTAAGGAAATAATGAAACTTAGATGAAGTCCGGGAGGATTGTACACCCCGTCAGTTCAGTTCAGTCGCTCAGTCATGTCCGACTCTTTGCCTCCCCATGGACTGCAGCACACCAGGCCTCCCTGTCCTTCAACTCCCAGAGTGTACTCAAACTCATGTGCATCAAGTCAGTGATGCCATCCAACCATCTCATCCTCTGTTGTCCCCTTTTCCTCCTGCCCTCAGTCTTTCCCAGCATCAGGGTCTTTTCAAAGAAGTCAGCTCTTCACATCAGGTAGCCAAAGTATTGGAGCCTCAGCTTCAGCATCAGTTCTTCCAGTGAATATTCAGGACTGATTTCCTTTAGGGTTGACTGATTGGATCTCCTTGCAGTCCAAAGAACTCTGAAGAGTCTTCTCCAACACCACAGTTCAAAAGCATCGATTCTTTGGTGCTCAGATTCCTTTATAATCCAACTCTCACATCCATACACGATTACTGGAAAAACCATAGCTTTGACTAGATGAACCTTTTTTGGGAAAGTAATGTCTCTGCTTTTCAATATGCTGTCTAGGTTGGTCATAACTTTACTTCCAAAGAGCAAATGTCTTTTAAATTTCATGGCTGCAGTCATCATCTGCAGTGAGTTTGGAGCCCAGGAAAATAGTGTCAGCCACTGTTTCCACTGTTTCCTCATCTATTTCCCATGAAATGATGGGACCAGATGCCATGATCTTCGTTTTCTGAATGTTGAGCTTTAAGCCAACGTTTTCACTCTCCTCTTTCACTGTCATCAAGAGGCTCTTTTGTTCTTCTTCGCTTTCTGCCATAAGGGTAGTGTCATCTGTATATCTGAGGTTATTGATATTTCTCCCAGCAATCTTGACCCAACATTTTGCATGATGTACTCTGCATATAATAAGCAGGGTGACAATATACAGCCTTGAAGTACTCCTTTCCCGATTTGGAACCAGTCTGTTGTTCCATGTCCAGTTCTAACTGTTGCTTCCTGACCTGCATACAGAGTTCCCAATAGGCAGGTCAGGTGGTCTGATTTTCTCATCTCTTTCAGAATTTTCCACAGTTTGTTGTGATCCACACAATCAAAGGCTTTGGCATAGTCAATAAAGCAAAAGTAGATGTTTTTCTGGTATTTTCTTGCTTTTTTGATGATCCAACGGCTATTGGCAGTTTGATCTCTTGTTCTTCTGCCTTTTCTGAATCCAGCTTGTACATCTGGAAGTTTCTCAATATACAGCCTTGAAGTACTCCTTTCCCGATTTGGAACCAGTCTGTTGTTCCATGTCCAGTTCTAACTGTTGCTTCCTGACCTGCATACAGATTTCCCAATAGGCAGGTCAGGTGGTCTGATTTTCTCATCTCTTTCAGAATTTTCCAGTTTGTTGTGATCCACACAATCAGAGGCTTTGGCATAGTCAATAAAGCAAAAGTAGATGTTTTTCTGGTATTTTCTTGCTTTTTTGATGATACAACGGCTATTGGCAGTTTGATCTCTTGTTCTTCTGCCTTTTCTGAATCCAGCTTGTACATCTGGAAGTTTCCAGTTCACGTACTATTGAAGCCTGGCTTGGAGAATTTTGAGCATTACTTTGCTAGCATGTGAGATGAGTGCAGTTGTGCGGTAGTTTGAGCATTCTTTGGCACTGCTTTTCTTTGAGAGTGGAATGAAAACTGACCTTTTCCAGACCTGTGTCCACTGCTCAGTTTCCCAGTACAGCCCATAGTAACTCAGCCAATTAGGAACTGGTGAGAAGGGACCTGCGTATTAGGGAATAATTTGCTTGTTGTAACTGCTATGGGTGTGCCTGCCCACCAGACACCTGATCTTCAAGACTGACATTAAATGTCTCGCTTTCAATTTGCTTCATGTCTCCGAGTCCATTCCATGGCTTTGAACATGTGATTGGGTTCTCCCACTGGTCTTTTTAGATTACTACTCATTTGTGGATTGCTGGAAATACTGTGGGGATGGATTGCAGTGTGTAGGTGGTGACAGTGAGTTCCTGTAATTTCAAGCTGAGATCCAAATTTCTTCAAATATTCTTATTGCCCTAGGTCATCTTTTGCTTGTCAATGTCCACATAGTTGTGGCTCGTATTGACGCTTCTTACGTCCCAGGCTTTTTGTATCAGAACCTAGTATTGTCACTGCCTTGCCTGGAGCCGACTGCCTTGGCTGGGAGAGTGCTATGTGTTACCGTTGTTTCGCCTTCACGCCCACACTATGTACTATGCTGTAGGTTGTGACTTGTCTCTACCTTGCCCCAGCCATTTCTTCATTTGGCTATTAAATCAGATGCTGTTCAGGACTCTGAAACCTAAACCTAGAGAATTTGTGTTTGGTGAAAATCCGCAGGGTTGTGTGTCAGCAGTAACCATCCTCCAATTCAGTGTTTCACAGACAAGCCTTTTAGCGCATTATGATTCTTCCCATTTTGTCATTGAAAATTGAGGGTTTTTTTACATTGTCATTTAACCTTTTTCTGCTTTAAGTTTAAATATATATGTGTTGTTTCATTTTTGAACTTTTTACTGAAATGTTACATACGTGCAGAAAAAGGTACAAATTGTACGAGTCAATAGCTCAATATATTTTCTCAAGATAAGCATACCCTGTAACTCCACTCGCTCCAAGGAACAGAGCAACACCAGTACCCCCAGGAGCGCCATCACTAGTCCCCCAGTCCTTGCCTCCGCTGCCCTACCACCGCTTCTCAAGGATAACCATTCTGTGCTTCTAAGACCGCTGGGTACTGCTTCTTGTTTTTGAACATCACGTAGAGTATCACAGTCAGTTCTCTTCAGAATTTTCCTTCTTTCCCTCAACATGTCTGTTAGAGTCAATTGTGATATTACACAGAGCAACTGTTTCCTAATTCTTATTGCTAATATTCCATTATTTGATTAGCCTATAATTTGTCCATTCTGCTGTTGAAGTACCTTTGCTTGGCTTCCAGCTTGGAGCTGTTCTGAATAGTGCTACTATGAACATCCTCAAACATAAATTTTGGTGCACAGATGTGGGCATTCCTATCAAGTAAGCACCTAGGAGTAGAGTTGCTAGATCACAGTGTATGCTAATGTTTACCTGTTGCAAATACTACCAATAGATTTTTCAAAGAAAATATACCAATTTATCCTTCAGTCAGCAGTGATTAAATTACGATTGCTTCACATGCTCAACTATGTTTGGTATTGCCAGTTTTTTAAAAGTTCTTTTTAATTTTAACCATTCTGCTGGTGTGCACTGGTATTACATTGGGGCTTTAACTTATATTTCCTTTAATTTGTAACCTCTTTTATGAAGTGCTTGATTAAGTCCTTGTCCAATATTCTGCTAAGTTGTCTCTTTCCTGTTAGTTTGAGGACTTCTGTATATACTCTGGACCCAGGTCCTCCGGTGGATATAAGTAATGCAGCTATCTTCTTCCACTCTGTAGCTTGCCTTTTCACTTTTTCAGTGATGTTTTTTATTTTTAAAACAAGAAGATCTTACTTTTAATGTAGTCCAGTTAATTGAGCTTTTCTTTATGGTTAACACTTTTAGTGTCCTGGTTAAGAAATCTTTGCTTTCCTCACCATCATAAATATGTTCTTATTTTCTTCTAAAAGCTTTTTTAAAAATAAAAGACTCTATATGTAATGCTATTATTAAGAATATGAATTCATTAATTTTTCTTTTATTCTTTTTATTTATATCTTTTTTATATCTTTATCTTGTATTTTTCATTCTTTTTCATATGTATATTCATATACTTTACTGTGGTTAAATATGTGTGATGCAAAATTTATCATTTTAATCATTTTTAAGTGTACAGTTCTGTGGCATTAAATGCATTCATATTATTGTGCAACTATCCCCACTCTTGATCTTCAGAACTTTTCAGTCTTCCCTAACTCAAATGTGTACTCAGTAAACACTAGCTCCATGTCTTATTTATATATTTTATACAATAATATTTTTAATACTTTCCACTTTTCTTGTAACAATGTTAGTATCAGACCTGTGTACAAAAAGATATTGTAAGTATTTGCCATGAATATGAAATCTTTATCAGTCTACCTAATTATTTTAACCTATTTAAGATTATATAAATAATTTAGTATTACAGAGTAGAATATATTACTACACTCTTTTTGCAACCCTTTCTCTTGTAGCCAGGAGTCTTTACAGTTCTCTTATACTAACAATGCTTTCCATTGGTATTCTTTCTAAACTACACTCACATCTCTAATATTAAATTTATAGTATTATGTAGAAATGAGAAACTCAAATAACTAGTACTGCATAAGGAGTACTGGAATTTTTTCTATTCCTTTATATTTACTGACATTTTCTCTTTGTGTTTTTATCTTCCATGCATGAACTCCTAAAATATCCCTGTAACGAGAAGAAATTGAAGGGAAAAATAACCTTCCCTGTGTCTTCTATCTGTCCCTTTCTTTTAAATAGCACCTGCTTGATTTTAAGTTTTTCTTCAAGATGATCATATGTGTCTTACCAGGGATGGCGGCTGGTTAAACTGAAAATGACCTGTTAATGACAAGAGTGGGCCACAGGAACTACCTGCCCCCTGGTTTCCCTGTAATTCCCGGTCACGACTTCACCTCACCCCAGTGTGCTCACCATCCCCATTGGCCTTGGGTGTGGATACTTAGTGCTCCTCCTCTGCTCACCAGCCCTGAGAAAATGCCCTCCATGCTTCCAGGCTGTACCTTCTCAATTCATCTTCCTGCTCTGCCACCCCCTGCTCCCTACCCCCTTACTGTAGTGTAGAGTATGAGGGAGAAATAAGTATAGTGTTTCTCTAATATAGATCAGATGGATCTAAGTTACTTTAAAAAGGCAGACAAGTTATCTAATTCAAAGTTGTTAAAAGTTTCTTGAACCTTTACATACAACTTGATGAAGTTTTTCTCAAAATACCAAAGCTAGAATTTAACTTGCTTTTACTTTCTTCCATGGCATTTTTATTTCCTTCTTAGATGTTCATTGTTTGCTAATTTTGTAGTTTCTAGAAGGCCTTGGTCCGTGGTGTTAGACATAGCATGTAGGAAATCCCAGTACACAGGCTAATTAAATGTCATTAGTACTATCTTTGTAATTAATATTAGAAGATAGCATTTACTGAGAGTTCTCTATGTGACAGGTACTGTGTATTTATCTTAACTCTTACAATGATGCTGTGAAGCAAGTCAGACTTTTCTATTTCCACAGTAGAGAGAGGTGAAATCATTAACATATGATCTCAAATGTAGAGTATGGTAAGGAGCGATTGGAACTTGGATCTTTCTGACTCCAAAATAGTTATGTCTTGAGATCTGTCTTTAATTGTTCTTAGACAAGAGGGTATTTTCCAAAGATACAAGGGAAGAATCTTAAGAAATGATTCTGCAACCTACCCTTGAAGAGGTAGGTGAGAAGGGTACAGACACAGTATCCCCATGAATGGTACATGTCTGTTAAACCTTCATGATTGACATGTAAGTATGTACACTCTTGTGTATTTTCCAGTGCCTTCAGTTGCATTTTTGTAGTGCTTAAATTAACAGTAGTCAGTGTAGCACTGTGGTAAGAGGATATGCACTGTGATAAGCAGACCAGGGTTCAAATAGCTGGTTTGATATCTACTTAATGTTTACTCTTTATATACCTCTTCTTTACAGTCCATAAAGTAAATGTATTTTGTAGATGACTGTAGGTATCTTAATTAATCTTAATTAATTGCTTTAGAACTTAATTGTTTTGTGTCAAGAGTTTTCACAGACTGCCTGGTGTGGAATAATACTTAACAGACATGACAAACCATAGATTATGTTATATTTCTAATGTTACTCATACTGGTGGTATTGTCATCAGTTCTCTGAACAACACCGTGAGCCACACATGTTGATATTAGTATTCCCAGTTAACAGATGAGAAAATGCATACTCAAGAGTAGTTAACTGACTATCTCACATGGCTACATACAGAATAAAGAATTTCTGATTCTTGCATCTAATGTGGGGCTTCCCAGGTGTCACTACTGGTAAAGAACCCGCCTGCCAATCCAGTTTAGACATAAAAGACACTGGTTTAATCCCTGGGTCAGGAAGATTCCCTGGAGAAGGGAATGGCAATCCATTCCAGTATTCTTGCCTGGAGAATCCCATGGACAGAGGAGCCTGGTAGACTACAGCCCATAGGGTTGCACAGGGTCAGACACGACTGAAGCGACGTCTAATGTGGGTTTTCCACTACACCTTGTAGCTTCCAGTAGTGCAGTATTAGGATGTCAGATGCATTCAAGATTCAAATTAGAGATCAGTAGATAGAATGTCAGGTTTCCCTAGTAGCACAGCTGATAAAGAATCCACCTGCAGTGCAAGAGACCCCAGTGCTGTCCCCCGGTCGGAAAGATCCCCTGCAGAAGGGATAGGCTACCCACTCTAGTGTTCTTGGGCTTCCCTGGGGGCTTAGACGGTAAAGAATCCACCTGCAGTGTGGGAGACCTGGGTCCAATCCTTGGGTTGGGAAGATGCCCTGGAGGAGGGTATGCAACCCACTCCAGTATTCTTGCCTGGAGAATCCCATGGACAGAGAAGCCTGGCAGGCTATAGTCCATAGGGTTGCAAAGAGTTGAACACAACTGAGCGACTAAGCACAGTACAGATGGAATGTCATTAGTTTAGTTTCATGCAGCATGTTATTCTAGAGGATCACCTTCTTAATAAAATGCAAATTCAAAACTTCAGATCTCTTTGCCAATCCTTCTACTAACTGTTATCAATTTTGATACTTTGGACATAAACATGAGGGATAAATCCTTACAGCATAGTCAAAAGAAATGGAAAGTAAAGAGAGAATTTAAACTTCATCCCTGAAATGTTCTTAATATGTGAAACTGAATTACTTCATTGCTGTTTAACCAATACACACACACACAAACACACAGAAAAACAGCTTCCAAAACTGGGAAAGCCATTGGTTGTAATCCCAGTCAAGTTTCTGTAAACAGATGATATATTGGTGAAAATATTTCAGTATAAAGGAGAGACAAGTAATAATGTTCAGGGGTCAATGACTGCCTTAAATTTAGGAAGAGACATTCAGGTCAATCTGTCACTGTTACTGGAAAAGAGGCAGAACTGATTTATAGAATTCCCTTATGGGTGCTACAATATGCTGTTATATGAAGGAGTAAGTTTTTCAGAGTGGTGCCACTTAGAACTGTCTTCATGGATTAGTGGAATTACAAGTTTTAATTGTATAATGTTGAGGAATATAGTCTCGTGTGCATATTTTCTCCTTGGTAGTATCTGACAGTCCAGCAAATCTCTTCCAGTTGGAGGCGCCCTAACAGGGCGTTCCCTTTCCAGCGGAAGGAGAGGAAGCGCTTCGAAGGAAACCTGACCGGTGTTCAGCAGTAGGTACTGCTCCGCACGCCAGTGTCTTCGGGTCTGGCCAACGCTTGGAGCACAGTCGCTCTGGGAGAGCTCTGCTGAGCCCTCCCGGCTTCAGCAGCCACTTCAGGTGCTGAGATCGTGTCCATCAGCCCCTACTGGCGTGGTCCGCACCCATTCTCAGGCCATCTTCTTACCGAAGGTCTTTATTGGCCTCAAACTGGCCGCAAACCGTTGTTACCAGGGGTACCAACTGTGGTCACGGAATTCTATAAAGCAGGTAATTTTACATTTTAAATGAAGAAGATAGGTATACATTTCTGAGGCTTGGCAACTAAACGTCAGGTGTTTGAAGGTGAGGATTTGTATATAAGGCGGGGCAGTGAAAATAATATTTAATGAGCAACTACCAAATGTCCACGGAAAATTCAGCCTTTTCTTGAATAGGTTAATTCATTTCAAACTCAAATCAACCTTTTTGAGGTAAGTCCATTTTTATAGGTGAGAAAAAGGCAAACTAAGAGAGTAGCTTGCATCGTACATTGAGTTATTAGTAGCTGAACTGAGATTTAAATCAAGCTGTGTGAATCCACATGTGCTGGGGTTTGGAGCTGGTAGAACTTCCTGCCTTACTCACTGCAGCACTCTCTACATCCACGACTTCCTCAGCCTCCTTGGTTGGTTTCTGTCTTGTTTACCTGCCCATGTTTTATTTGTTTTCCTATATCTAATGCTTTGTTTAGCATAAAACACATAACAGGTTTTTACTGAGTGGTAAGGAAATGATAAATGAACACAGAAAAAATATAGGCATTGAAATCAAGTTGAACTAACTTTGAGTTCAGTTTGACACGCCCCTGTGTCCTTGTTTATAAAGTGAAATAAACATGTCTGCCCTTGGTGTTTGAGGAGGCAGTGATATCACACATGTAAAGGCCCTGTCTTTGCCGCATGTGAAATAAGTCCTTAATATTTCTTCCCTTTCTCCTGTCCCCTTAAAGAAATGCTTTGTGTTATTATGAATGATCTTTGTTTTATTTTTATTGTGTAAGAGTCCTGTGAGAATTATTCCTTCTCACTTAGTTTTCTACCTAATGTGATGCCAAATGTATCTAGATTTTATATTAAGTATTTTTTGATGTTGAAAATTGCATAGTGAGGTGCTACCAATTCTCAAAGTGTTCTCCAAATTCTGCAAATTTAATCAGGTCTGTTTTCTTTTCCTTCAAATGATTCAGTGTTATTTAATTCCACAAAATATTTAAAGTGTACTGGCCTTAGTTCATAAGTAATAACTTGTTCAGAAAAAATTATATTTTCATATCTGTGAAATATAATCTTTACATTTAGTTAATATTCAATGCTTGTTGACTAATGCTTGCTTATTAATAAAAGGAAATGTCATTTTTCTCTATTATGTCTAAAATCATAGAATTTGAATATAAAATTTCCACTTTCAAAGTTTTAGCAGTATTTTAGTCATTCACTTTAAAAATCAAAGAATAGGAACATTGTGTGGTATTAAATTAGGAGATTGCTTGCATGTACTATTAGACATTTTAAGAAATAAATTTTGGCATTAATCTACCTTAATAGTTATATTTTTTAAATTTGAAAAGAAAATGAGGCCAGGTGGACTAAAGAGAGTCTCCAGCACCTTTCTATGTTGTGGAATTGCTATTGATTTATGACAAATGCCAGTAGGAGCAGGCCGGGACTGGTTTGTTGCTGTCAGATGAGAACTGAAAGCAGACAGGTTTTGTTATCAATCGCTGGTCGTCAGTGTCAGACAGCAATGGCTGTTATAATTGATTTGATTGCTCCGAATGACTTGAGCCTTAGTGGCCAGAGCCGATTGTGGCAACTGAGCCATGCAAGACATTGACATAAAGAGGAAGTGACGTGAGCCCTCAGAGGCAGAGTCAGATGATTTAGAGGGGCAAATTTACCTACCAGTTCAATAACTCATGAACTCTAACTTTTGATATGAGATGATGTTGATGAGCAAAAAAGACTAGTTTTTAAGTTAGACTTTATGGTGCTTTTTGTTGGATTATCCTAGCCTTTTATGTTTTCCTTTTTACCCCCCATGACTCTGTTATCTATAAATTATACTTATTATATTTGCTTTAATGCAGAACATCATGTATTATATGTCATTCCCATAACTAAGCCGTTTGATGGGAATGTGAGTTTTACTGGGGAACAAAGAAAGGGAGACCATATGGACCAGATATCTACCTTAGTATATGACCTTGATTCCTGATTTTGGAGGATATGAATACATTGAGTTTCCTCAAATGAAGCACCTTCAAGAACTAAACACAGTAGAAGGCTTGAATTACTGACTATATCTGCCTCATCATCTAAATAAAAGCATTTCGTTAGGTGTGTAAGTATTAGTAACTCCCTGATGTTCAAGCTGGCTTTAGAAAAGGCAGAGGAACCAGAGATCAAATTGCCAACATCCGCTGGATCATGGAAAAAGCAAGAGAGTTCCAGAAAAACATCTACTTCTGCTTTATTGACTATGCCAAAGCCTTTGACTGTGTGGATCACAATAAACTGTGGAAAATTCTGAAA
>SJYT01071334.1:1352774-1370064 GCA_006410635.1 Cephalophus harveyi
GACTCTTGAGAGTTCCTTGGACTGCAAGGAGATCCAACCAGTCCATTCTGAAGGAGATCAACCCTGGGATTTCTTTGGAAGGAATGATGCTAAAGCTGAAACTCCAGTACTTTGGCCACCTCATGCAAAGAGTTGACTCATTGGAAAAGACTCTGATGCTGGGAGGGATTGGGGGCAGGAGGAGAAGGGAACGACCGAGGATGAGATGGCTGGATGGCATCACTGACTTGATGGACGTGAGTCTGAGTGAACTCCGGGAGATGGTGGTGAGCAGGGAGGCCTGGCGTGCTGCGATTCATGGGGTCGCAAAGGGTCAGACACGACTGAGCGACTGAACTGAACTGATAAGTATTAGTCAGTTGAGCAAACATACAGGCATGTGTATATGTGTGTGTTTTATGCGTGTGTGTTGACAACCTGCTTTCTCTTCCATAGTTTTCTCACATGCATGGATTCTGATTTGGACCACATGTGGAAAATGTTCCTCTCAACAGCCTGTTGACTGGTAGTAGCTTCCCGAAGCATTGCATAGGGAAAGGCTCAATTGGAAAAAACATCATGCTCATCTAGTGATGTCTGTGTTCAGTGCTGATTATGACACCTTTATGAAAATGACACCTCTTGTACTACTATTTTCTGACTTTTAGTAGGTGTGTGTGCATGTATGTGCAATGTGCATGCGGGCATACTCAGTCACTTCAGTCGTGTCCGACTCTCTCTGACCTTATGAACTGTAGCCCACCAGGCTCCTCCGTCCTTGGCATTCTCAAGGAAAGAACGCACATTTGTTTGGGGTTTTCTCTTCCTAAGCAAATATTAATATATATCAGAAATTTAAGACATCATAGATACTGCAGTCACAAAAGACTTGAATATACCTAAACCCTGGTATCTTGGATATCATTCTTCAAATTTTATCTGTAATGAATTCATCAGTGGTGATAGTTCATCCAGAAATCTTGCAGGATATTTTATTTTTTAACTTAGAATAAGATGATAGAACACACTAGTTAGAGGCTCCCCAGGTGGCTCCGTGGTAAAGAGGCTGGCTGCGAATGCAAGAGATGCAGGACATACAGATTCAATCCCTGGGTCGGAAAGATTCCCTGGAGGCGGAAATGGCAACCTACTCCAGTATTCTTCCCTTGAGAATTCCATGGACAGAGGAGCCTGGTGGGCTACAGTCCACAGGGTCACAGAGTGTCGGACACGACTGAAGCGACTGAGTATGCCCGCGTGCACATTGCACATACATGCACACACACCTACTTAAAGTCAGAAAATAGGAAGTTCAGTTTTTACCTTTACTTCATTGTGATGTAGTCTATTTTCTTTTCTAATCTACTGTATTTCATTAAAAATAATATAATAACAGTCCTGATGGGTAGAGACCTGATATTTTAGAAAATACTGTCCTGAACTTATTCTCTCAGTTTATTTATTAAGACACTAAGGCCAAACTGAGAGGTACCCTTTGTGAAAACAGAAAAAAAATATAAATAATAAATTAATGCAAACCTCACGGTCTCCTATTAAGATGTGAGAGAAATTGAGCTCCTGGCCATCACAGAATTTATAGGCTGAAATGTAAATACAACTGTATATGTATATACAGTATATATATATATACACTATATATATACCTGCAATTTGCAGGTCAAAAATGATATATCATTAACAACCAACCTTTTTAACCTTATAACAAATAGAATTACAAATAAATGTTTGGATTATACTAATTTTTAGGGAAAGTATTTTAATAACATTCTATATAGATAAAGAAAACATGACAGATCAAATTTTACAGAACAGTGAGGCTCAAGATTGGAGATTGTTAATTCACTGTTGTGGTTCTGAATTACTCTAATATCCTACAAAAATTCAGCATAGTTTAGCACAATGATCAATTCTCACAATAATAAGCTTTAAATATGTTCAGTGACGTAGACACCAGGGTTCTGGCAGATGATCAATAAAGACCCTCTAGATGTTAAAAGTCTTCAAATTCAAATAAAACCAGCAGAAAATAAGCTAGAAATCTTTCTAAATTTGAGTACAAGCATTTTCACTTCAGCTGTGAAAATCCAAGCAACCAGACTTTTTGGTTCTTCTGGCTGTTTTCCTTTTTTTAAGAAAAAATAATTATACTGAACTATAGATAACAAGCAACCTTATATGATCTTTAAATATGGCAATTATGTCTTTTACGTTGATTTACTAGCTCATTCTGTTTCTAAGCTTTTTAACTGTGGTGATCAGCATAATTACAGAGCTGCCTATATCGTGTGAAGTTGCAATTTGCAGGTCAAAAATGTTATGCAGAAGTAGGTATGGTGGCTGTCTAATTAGATTGCTTAATATTTATCAAGATGGCACTCATTTTTGTTGTTGTGCTTTGCTTGTCTCAGCGTTCCAAGTGTTCTTTTTTAATATAATTGCATGATTGCATTTTCTTTTGAATTTTATGAAACATTAATCATAGTTTAAAACTTAAGCTTGAAATGTGATTCACTGTTGGACAGAATCTAGAGTTACTTCATCGGTGTTTTGGAGTTGAAGCTGAGAATTCACTCAATAGAAAGATGTTCATTGTGCTGCTCCTGTAACACCTGTCAGAGATTCTGGGACTCTAGCTGGTTTTACTATTGATGGACCTTACGAAGTTTACCTTCTCTTCCAGCAGCATTCTGCATTCATAGGACTTTTAGAGTCAATACCTTGTCAGGAAATCTGGTGCTTGTTTTCTTTACCTTGAGAATGTTTTGGTCACAAGTGGTTCCAACTTATTCCACCAAGTGCATTAGTTTGCCTTCTGAGTATCATGATTAGTGATGTCATCCAGAATGACCCCGTGGACTATTGCACACCAGGCTCCCTGTCCATAGAATTCTCCAGGCAGGAATACTGGAGTGGGTAGCTGTTCCCTTCTCCAGGGGATCTTTCCCACCCAGGGTATCTTTCCCACCCAGGGTTGGAACCTAGATCTCCATTGCAGGCAGATTCTTCACTGTCTGAGTCACCAGGAAAGTCCTATATCTCTTTATACAGATAGAGAAAAATTCATCTACATAAGTGTATTGACTTTTTTCACTAAGTAGCACTGCTTCTCTATGGAACAAGGGTCAAATCCAGTTTCTAAATCATATATACAGGAAATTTAAGATGACCCCAACACCCCACCTCAGACACATGGGCTTTTGTTGTGGCTGGTCCTCGCTTTGACAGCAATGTTCTGAAGAGAGTGTGTTGTATTATTCTTGATCAGGGGCAGAATTTAGAATCTCTGGTCATGGGCCACCAAAAGTCAGGCCATTCGACTGTGTAGGTGATTCTGACTGAGTCTTGTCCCTTCTCTAACAGTTGGTGTTTTCTAGTTAAGAGCATTAAATTTGTCATTTCAACAAAGTGTGTACAACCTACTAATGATGATCTCAAATGAAAAAACTGCATCCATACAAATTGAGATCATACCTCCATCCTTGGGATATAGTTGCAATGATATTGAAGACACAAGTCAACAATAACCATCACCACAACAGACTTCCTTTCCTTTTAAATTAGTAAAAAAATAAATATGATATTCACATGTTTTTATATTACTGCATGTTCTATAAAATAACAATGTTAAGTCATTTACAATAAAATTATCTATGGATTTTTTTTAGAAATAGATAAGCTAATTATAAAATTCAAATGGAAAAACAAGCGAAAACTAGAAAAAAACATTTTAAAAAGAGAGAGAACCTGGCTAGTGGGGTTCTAGCCTTACCAGATGTGTTATAGCACAAAGCAACAAACAGGAAACTTGGACAATGTATTTCAACACGAAAAACTAATTTCTCTATTTTCTTTTTAATGCCGAAATTGTCAGACTTGTTGTCCAGTAAGAAGCCTCTTCAAGTTTCTTACCCCAGACTTTTCTTAATGTGTCCCTACATTTTGGTAACAAGATGTTCCAGGCTCGTTTTGACTATTGACTTTCCCTGCTGCAGAATTTGGAATCAGTTACTCTCCACAGCACTCAGTTTCTTTAACAGAAAAGGCTGTTAGAAACCAAAATGTGGGCATTATGGCTGCATATCAGTTTATGCACAGTTGGCCCTCCATATTCACAGATTCAACCAAATTTCAAAAAGAAAATATTTTAAAAATTCCAGAAACTTGAATTTGCAGCACACTGGCATTTATTTATATAGTGTTTACATTGTATTTACAACTGCTTACATAGCATTTACATTGGTTAGGCGTTTTAAGCAATCTAGAGATGAATTAAAATAAATATAAGGAGGGTGTTGGAGGGTGTTCTAGGATTACATAAATGTTATGCAAATACTATGCCATTTTATTAGGTTGGTACAAAAGTAATTGTGGTTTCAGACAGTGAATTTTAAATCATTACAGCTAGGCTCAAACACATCTTTATTAATCAAAATAGGAACCAAATGTTTGATTGATTCCAATAGAAATCAATATATTTTTGCCAATGAGAAATAAGTTTGTTTATTCCTGTAGTGTAAAAGTCTGTGCTTTAGGATTCCATGAACTCTTGGAAAGCATTTTCTGCCTCCTGCTGGTTATGGAAACATTTTCCATATAAAGAGTTGTTGAGATGTTTGAAGAAACGGTAGTCAGTTGGCAAGAGGTCAGATGAGGCAAAACTTCATGTCCAGTCTTGTTGCCAAAATGTAGGGACACATTAACAAAAGTCCAGGGTAGCGTTAAAAGGACATAGGCACAGACTTTATGAGCAAAATTTCGTATCCCAATTCATTCAGCTTTTGAAGTGTTGGTTGTACAATCTGCAGTCGGGTGTTGTAGTGAAGAATTGAGCCCTTTTTGTTGACCAGTGCCAGCCGCAGGCATTGCGGTTTTCAGTCCATCTCATCAATTTGCTGAGCATACTTCTCAGATGTAATGATTTCACTGGATTCCGAATGGTATAGTGGCTCAGACAGGGAGCAGACCACCAAACAGTGATCATGACCTTCTTTTGGTAGAGTTTGGCTTGAGAAGTGCTCTGGAGCTTCTTCTCAGTCCAGCGACTGAGCTGGTCATTACTGGTTGTCATATAAAATCCACTTTTCATTGCATTTCAAGAAATGGTTCCTTGTTATTGAGTAGAATAAGAGAAGACAACACTTCAAAAAGAATGTTTTTGACTTTGAGTCAGCTCCTGAGGCACCCACTTATCAAGCTTTTTCACTTTTCCAATTTGGTTCGAATGCTGAATGACCATAGAATCACTGGCATTGAGTTCTTTGGCAACTTCTCGTGTAGTTCAGTGACCCTCTCAGTTGGTCATTGTCAGCTTCTGATGGCCAGCGACTATCCTCCTCATCTTCAAGACTCTCGTCTCATTTGCAAAACTTCTTGAATCACCACTGCGCAGTAAGTTCATTTGCAGTTTCTGGCCCAAATGCATTGTTGATGTTGCAAATTGTCTCTGTTGCTTTACAACCCATTTTGAACTCAAATAAGAAAATTCCTCAAATTTGCGTTTTGTCTAACCTCATTTCTGTAGTCTAAAATAAATATAAAATAAACACCAATTAATAAGTAATTAGCAAAGACATAAATCAAGAAATGCTCATTAAATTATGTACAACATAACATTTATTCAAAAATGCATTCCAATATCAAATGGCAAAGTTCAGCAATGCAAAACTGCAATTACTTTTGCAGCAACCTAATATATGAGATGGGCATCCATGGATTTTGGTTCTCTTGTGATTCCTGGAGCCAATCCCCCATGGATACTAAGGGATGATTGTATATATTGGTAAGGTTACTAGGCCACTTTAATAATAGACCAGACAAGAAATTCCTTTTTTAAGTTCCAAAATTCATGATGTTTTATTTTCTCTACATCACATCTTCCTAATAATAGAAATAGCAGCCAAGATTTATGTAGCTCCTACTATAGCTTAGAACTGCATGATGTTGCCTCCACTGCCTCCTTCTATGTAGCTAGGCAGTGTTTTGCCCTTACATGTAAGAAACTCATTCTATCGTTGCAAAAGTCCTGTAAAACATAGGTATTTACATGTGTGAGTGTGTGTGTGTGTGTGTGTGTGTGTGTGTGTGTGTGTGTCTAAAAGAGGAACTTCACAGAAAGTTGCTATATAACTTGCTCAAGGTTAAACAACTAGTAAATGTCCCTGGTGGAATTCAAACCCATGCATTTGTGCATGTCCTTTGTTTGAGAGAAATGGATGAGTGAGGATAAATACACCTATGGGACAGGATTTCCAAATTCCAGTTTATTTCTGGCAGACATTTGGGAAAGAGATGACTGTATATCAGCCCAGACAAGTTAGAATAGTCCTCTTCTCCGAATATCAAATAATAGTTTACTCTGTTTTATGTGACCTAAAGGATATAAGACCTAATTATTATCCCAGCCTCCTAAACAACACCCAGTGCCCCTAAGGATCTGACCACCTAGCTGTTGCCAGAGGGAAAGTAACACCCCTTTGTTCCTTCAGGTCACACTGACCTTGCAGGACATCCACAGAGACTGGCTTTGTTTTTGAAGAGGCTTCCCAGAATTAATTCACTGCCTCCACTGAGAAGCATAGTAAGCAGTAAAACACTTCATGTGAAAAAGAGACCCTCTTTGAAAATTTTCAATCTTTTTATAGAAAAGATAGTTTGTATGAGACACCTTTATCAACTAAGTACATTTTATTATCATCATTGATTTCTAGCCTCTAATCTTTAATACATTCACTGAGAGCTGTTAGCCAACAGTCATACATTATCATTTTTAATGTGTTTATATTTACTTCTTTGTGCCTAAGGCTAATTTTTTAATTATATTATCATCATTATTATCAAATATCTAGTGAGGATAGTTAACTATCAGATGGAAACTGAAATCCTAAGACAGGAAGAGTCCAAAAGATCAACCCTCTAACGAGTGAGGGGCTGTAAGATCAGCCATCTGGAGAGTGTGCCTCTGTGCCTCAGTGGAACAGGAAGAAATGCTTAAGGGGCTGAGGATTCCTTGGCTGGTTAACTGGACCAGGAGGCTCAATTATCTCATGAGGCCTACAGGTACCTCATGATACCAGGATCTGTGCATACAGTACAGAGCCCAGCAAGGGAAAGGTGCGAGAAATGAGAGCCCTTCACTTCCTAGGGCTGATGGCTACCCTCTTCCGAGGTGTTAATGTTTAGGTTAGCTAGTTGTGTCTGTGAACAGCATATTCAAACAAATTCAGAATTGATTAATTGATTCCTGTCTTACTGTACGTACGTACAGTATGCTGGAGAAAACATCAGTTACATATAAAGAATTACATATGTAAATACATATGGAGGTTGATACACATACACATGAAATATTATTAGTATTGGGGTAGAAATAACTGGTTTTGTACAAAGTTCTTTCTGTCAATTTGGTTATATGAAATAACACATGTAAACCTATATATTTAATTCTTGCACTTCTAAACTGAAGTTCTAAAATATGTGATAGAAAGGACCTTGCAATCTATCAAATATGGCAGCTATGTTTTCAAAACAAGTACTTCCTCCCCAAGTTAATAATCAGGTTTGAGTTTTAATAAGTTGATTGTAAATTTTTAGCAGAGAAAAGGCATTGGTCAACAAAGTGTATGGTGATATTTTCTTTTCCATCTCTTATCTTTGTAATGAGGCGTTTTCTTAAGTCATTTTCTGCCGTTTAAAATGATAGTGTTCGTGTTCTAACAATAATTGTAGAGGTTTGAATTATTATAAACCTTGAATATCAATTCCTCCCCTTCCGTGACAGTTCTACCACTAGGGAAGTCAGGCTTGCAAGGTCTAATTACTGCAGCGTTTTGATATCCCCAGCCACAATATTGGCAGGAATTTAAGCCATGGTAGAATTCATCGGTGACACCGTTGTAACTAAAAAGCACAGAATCTGTTTTCAAGCTTGTTCAGGATGGAAAAAAAGTATCAGATGTCGTCAAATAGTCTTGCTGTAAGTTCAGAAGTGCCTTGGACGATTCTAATATGAAATGCTAATTATTTGCAATAGGATGTAAATAAGATGGCACCAAGTCTTATTTGCAGTGACTAATGAAAGCTGTTGTACTGTAATCAGTGACATACAGAGCAACAGGGCACTTCATTAGGAAAACCGTAGTTGACAAGCAGTTAATGCATGCCAGTCTGAACCTTTCCTCTTGCTTCTGTTTGCGTCTATTATTTCTTCTCGTTTATAATAATAAGTCCCATATGGAAAACGTATAACAAGGATAAGATGAAACTAGCAGCTAAATTTTGCCAAGCTAGACCAAATATCTGCAGGCTGTAAGTCTCCTTTAGCTTTTCTTTGCCTATGAGAAACAGCTGCCATATTAGGCTGATTGAAAATACAGCGGTTTTCTAGTCAGCAAATTGCTAGTGTGAGAATTTTTCATGTTCTCTCTCCAGACTTGAGCAGAACTTAACTATGCTACAGATTATCTTATTTTCTAGATATGTATTACATTTCAAAGTTTAACCACATTTTCACTTCTCATACTTTGGCAGCAGGACACTTTTAACAAATGAAAGTGAAAACTGCTTGATATACTGCTCTCTTCTCTGTGCTATCCAGTACACCCCTTAGTATATAAGGAAAAGTTGAAACTCTGGAATAGTTTTTCTGCCGTGGTTGTATTTTCATCACAGCAACAGTAGTATAGAATACTCTTTCAATACTTGTGTAGCCAAATTTCTAACATATAATTATTTAGAAAAAAAGTTACATTTTATTCCCCACAGTTGGAAAAATTAGGAAGGTGACTACTTTTCTGTGTCATTTTTAGACCTAATTCTTTCACTGATTCTCCATGACTACCATAAAGAAAAGCCAGCTCATTGGTCAGCATTTTATGGTTCCTCTCTTTTTTAAAAGATTTTAAGGTACCTTTTCTATTTAAAGTATGAAGAAGTAACTGAAAAGTCAGTACTGTGATTTATTTCTGAGCTTCCTGACAGCCACATGTAAGAAAGGAAGCAGAGTCGGTTCTAGACTGCCAGAACTTGAGCTGAATTCTCTGGGCAAGAGCATGTTTGCGTCTAGGTTCAAGGAAACAAAACCCAGGAAATTCCAAGAGTCCGAGGCAAGTTGAGTTTAATTTACTCTGTATTCCTCTTTAGTTAAAATGCCATTAATTAGCCATACTGAGCTCTTTCCTTCCATCTGAAAGTGTCTTAAATCCTTTAGACAATCTTGAGCTCCTAAGCTGGTATAAAATAAGAAGTGGTAGTGCATGCAAGGGGTTTTCCCCCTGTTTGTCTAGGATTGACAGATAAAACACAGATGGTCAGTTAAATTTAAATTCTAGTAGTAAACAATGAATCCTTTTTTTAATATCAGTAGGTCCTATAAATACTTTAAAAATATAAACATACCCCTTATATTGTATGAGACATATTAACAATAAAAATATTATTCATGGTTTATCTGAAACAATTGTTAATCTGAAATTCAAATTCTTGCTTTGGTAAGTCTGACAACCCTACCCACAACCTGCAAGTAAGCCTTACAAACCATAATAAGGGATTGTTCCCTCATCACCAAAACTTTCTTTTTTAAATTTTTATTGATGTACAGTTGATTTACAATGTTGTATTACCTTCAAGTACACAGCAAAGTGACTCAGTTATACATGTACATGTATCTACTCTTTTTTAGATTCTTTTGTCATATAGGCCATTCCAGACTACTGAGTAGAATTCCTTGTGCCATATAGTAAACATCCTTTTTTTTCCTTTTTTTTTTTTAACTTTGGTTGAGACATTGATGGCCATTAATAGAAAGACCATTGTTTTCTAACAAAGAGAGGCTTAAAAAGGATCTTTAGATCCTACATGATAACCAAACCAAAAAGGAAACTTTTATCAAGAGACCTGGTTATTTCAAGTGAGCTATGAAAGAACACAGACTTATATATGTACCTACAGTATGGTTAAACTAAGTTTCCAGGTATTAATAAAATTGCCAGAGAGATTGTGTCTTCTGGGAAGTTGGATGGCTGCATGGCAGGACTGGATGTGGCATTATCTTAGCACTTCTTTACATCCAGGAACTAGTGGAAATCTGCAGTTTCCAGAACACACTCCTGGAAAGAAGGGTCTCACTGTGTATACTGTTCTGTTATCCTTGGGGTTTTAAATTCTGGATGTTATTCTGGAAGTACTTACACTAACAATCTGAACACTTCGCATCAAGGGACTGTTTAAGCATTGGCCTCTCCTTATCCTTGAACACGTCAGTGTCACTAAGAACACACCTTCATTCTGAGTGCACAAGAACAGAGTAGCATCCATTAGTCCCTGAGTATTATGTTGGAGTGGTCCTTTCACTATAGACTTTAAACTCTGCCTTGCTCTTTATCTGCACACAAACTGGAAGTCCATTTCTTGGAAGGGGTGTTTATGTGCTAGCATATGTTTAGAAGGTTCAGCTGCAGAATCCAGTATAAGCAGAAAAGTATTTATAATGGCATATTAAATGCATTACAGTATCACTGGGAGAAATGAAGAGACAGTCTAGATTGAGATTTCTGAATAACATCAAAAGCAGACCACAGGCCACCAGTGCAGTCAGTCCCTCCCCTGTGAGACGAAACTGCCTGCCGAGCTGGGGGGCTGCTGCTCTGCAACCTCACTGCCATTCCTGACATGAAGCCCCCATGATCTGGAAGCCCCCATAGTTAACGCTCAGCTTCAGAACTGTCCAGTGCCCTTGTGGTCTATGCCAGCATAGCAGACACCCGATTTCATGCCTTTCAGCACCCACCAAGTTAGTGACCAGATCCTTGGAACTCACCAATGTGTCCAAAGTCACATTTGTGAGCAAAATTAGCAAAACTGTGGCCTCTACTTTACTTCCACCTTCCTAATCTGGAGCAGTTGAGAGACTGGCCAGACCAAATCACGTCCAAGCTGGATGTGATTTTTGAAACGGTTCTTAGTTTTCCAGCCAGTATAACACAGGAGGGCAATGTAGTAGGTGGTTAAAATGGATGCTGAGTGTCAGTTCTCCATAACCAGGATACACAACCTTGTTTACAAGTAATCGTCATATCTTAGTAATTAATCTGCCTCCTACAGAAGGGAAAAATCAATAAAGGCCACGTTACAAGGCTCTCAGATGCTTTTTAGAAAATGTTTCTGAGGACCTTCTGTAACTTACATCATTAGTATTTTTATCTATAAGGTAATATACAATTCTTGAACAGTGACAGTTTTTTTTCCCCCGCTCTGGCCTTAAATTCCTAAGGGCTTTGAACACTAAGGGCTTTGAACACTGACTCTCCAACAGGGATAATGAGATGTCTTACAGACAATGTTTTGACCACAGTTCTATATCAAATGTAAAACCTTCTTTATGTGATTGTATCTTTATTCAGAAACATTTGCCTTGCTTTTGTTGTCAAGTGAAATCTGACTCCTGAAAGGACAGCAGCCGCCAGTGCCTTTCTAGCGGTTACTTTGATGGTGCTCAGAAACTGTTTTTCAGAACTAATCTGCCTTGACTGATTCTGCTTTGGTTCCTCCAGACACAAGCAGGTAGCCTGATGGGACTGGCATTCCTTCCCTTTCACCTACTGTTATGGCCGGGTTGGTGACAGTGGGCATACTCAGACCCGCCCAGAGGTTCTTCTGTTTATAGCACAGTCTTCTTTTCTCTGTCTTTGCCATTATTTTTCAAATGGACCCAAAGGGAAAAGGCAATGGTGAGAGGCAACTAGGATAGAATTAGTGATGGTCCAGAAACACTTAGGGCTGTTTTTTCCTCAGGATTTTTATTTTGTAGGAAATAGACAAACCCACATCATTGATTGACTTCATTCTTACACAGTCGTGGATATGTTGACAAATAACTTTAAAGAACCACAAGTTTACAGTTTGAGTACTTAAGTATGGTTCCTCCTTTTATATAACTTGAGGAACCATTGTTCTATGAAAATCACAGAGCAGTAAATACAATAAAAATCATCTTTATTTATCAAAATAATATTTATTACCAAGACATGAAAGATGAAACTGACAAAGTAAGTTATACATTCCTATCAATCTTTTGCAAATTTCATGTATTTATTCAGTAAAAAGGCCTTACTTACAAATTCTATTTGAGCTTTTCTAGTTGGTTGTAATTGTTATCCATCCTTTTGGGGAAAAGGTGATTTTTTAAAAATAGAACCAAAACAGAGGTATCATAGTATAAATATTAAACATAAATCAAAATTCTCAACTTATATAGATAAAGAGTTATTTATGGAATTTTCCAGTATGAAAATTCAGCCAAATATGCAGTTAGTAAGTTGCATTCTTTTGGATTGCTTCAATAGGATAAAAATTATGGGAATTAAAGCTAAGTTCCTACAATACTTCTTTAATAGCATCCCTATATCCCACCCCACATAAATTCTTCTTAAATTTTCACTTGGGTTTGTTACATATGCTAGTCTGTCAATGAAAATGAGTTATTGGGGCAGATAAATAAATGGCCTTACAATATTTGCTTACTAGCTTAAATAACTGTCTATAACTGTATTCTGCTAAGCTTTGAAAATTCTAGTCATTTTCCTTTCTGTTTGCCTATCTTTCTCATACATTCAGTTTTATAGATAACAGGCACATACAGAGAAGAATACTTGCAATGGTGATGTATTTTATGGTGTTTCGTTCATTCAACCAGCATTTTTGAGCAACCACATGGTAGAACCTTTGGTACAAAAGTGGCACAGTGTTACCTGACCTGATTATACTTCCATGTTTTATAGAAGAAACTACTGACGTTTATAACACATTTTCCACTTTTATTAAATATTTCCAGATTTTTATGAAAAAATTATTTTTTCAAATAATAAGCCTAAATGGTTTCATTAAATGTTAATAGTTTCTAATATTTCTGACATAATATTTTATTAATTTTTAGACTCTATGTTTTAACTTAATTTTGACTGAGTAAATCATTCCCGTGGTTCAAATTGAGAATTTCTAAAGAAAATACAGTGAGCAGTCCCTCTCCTGCTTGTCCCTCAACCAGACAGTTTCCCCCTTCCCAGCAAAAATGCATATTGGTTAAGATTAGATTCAAGTGCATATAAGAGAAGACTCAAATATCATTGACTTAAATACTTCACTTAGAGATATTTAAAGGTCTGACGCTTATACTGAAGTTCCACGGTGTCATCAGGGACTTGGACTCCTGTCTTTATTGTTTGTAGTTGTATAACTTTGACCGTCAGTGGTTAGCTCTCATCCACATTGACTGTAGATTTTTGAAGGTGGTGACAAGAACATCGGTAACCAACATATAGAGTTTGTTTGGTGGGTCTTCACCCTCTTTCCATCTTCTAGAGGACCGCACGGGGTCCAGGATGGGACATCACTGTCCCTTTGGCTCAGCTTTGTTGAGTCCGGTGTCTGTGCTTGTCTGGAGTGCCCACCTCCTTCACAGGCACGTGCGTCTGGAATCCCAGTCTGTGCATGTGCTTGTGAATGTTGATGCTGTGCTCTCTGGTCACCCTTCATTCATGGCAGGCCTTCTCACCATTCTGCTTCGCAGGAGCCATTCTTCTAGGTCCAGGTTGGAAGACATGCGGGTGAGGAATTCACTCTAACGGTTTTTATGCTTACTGTCTTTATCCTTTAGCTTCTAGTCTCAAGGCTGCTTCCTCGTCCAGTTTGGCTCCTAGAGTGCTAGTTGTCATTTCCCTTTCTCCAGGGAGGAGAGAGAACTCAATAAGAGCGGAAGGTCCTAGCTCTTTATAGAGCTTTCCCCAACATCAAGAATAGGAGATGCAGAGAAAAGTGCGGATTACAGGGGACTCCTGTGAAAGAAATGCCTGTCGTGGATAGGGCATGAGCAGCTGGTGAGAAAGTGTGCCCTCAGTGGACATCAGCAGGGGCAGCAGCAGCCAGAGGCAGGCTTCACTGACAGTATTTCACCTTTTTGTTTCAGGAACAACCTCTGTTTTTTTCTTTTTTTTCTTTTTTTTGGCAAGAACATTTAAGGTTTGCCTTCTTAGCAGATTATAGTTATACAGTACAGTATTGTCAACTGTAGTCACCCTATTATACATTAGATCCTCTGACCTTACTCATTTTATTACTGAAAGTTTGCACCCTTTTACCTTTCCCTGTTTCCCCTACCCATACCTCCCACTATTGGAACCACTTTTCTAATCTCTGTTTCTGAGTCATTTTTGTTTTTTTCTTTTTTGGATCCACAGAGAAGTGACTCCATGCAGTACCTTCTGTCTAGTTTATTCTGCTTAGCATAATGCCCTCCAGGTTCATCCATGATGTCAGGATGAAATGGAAGGACTTGCTTATTTTTAAGACTGAATAATACTGCATTACATATTGTATACACATATATGTATGTGTGTGTGTGACACACGTGACACATTTTCTTTATCGGTTCATTCATTGATGGACACTTAAGTTATTTCCATACCTTGACTATTGTGAATAATCCTGTAATGAACATAAGAATACAAATATCTCCTTGAGATAATAGTTTCATTTCCTTTCTAATCTTTCTGAAAATTAAAAACCAGCTCAAAAGGTTACTGTAGTGGCTTATAGCCTACCAAAAGTATTTCACAAATAATTACTTTTTTAAAAAAAAGATACTACTTTTTCCCACCTTTCTGAACATTTCACTATCAAAAATTCTCAGTTACACATACTGTATAGTACATGCATTAGTGGAAGAGTTTGTTTTAAAGAGATATTATTAGCAGACAGTACCATCTGACTTTTGGAAACTTGCTTATGGTGATCTCCTTCCTTCCTGGTATCATTTTAACAGGCTTATCACATTAAGCTAATCCCATTCAGTTGCTATGAATAGGATTAGATAGTGTGTTTTATTTAGGCCAGGAACACTCTGGTGTTTATAATTTATAATGTTTTTTCCTTGAATAAAACACTATCAATGTTTTTGAAAATTTGGATGATTTGTCAAGTGCTGGATAGATTTGATTTTGAGCTGTTCAAAGGTAGGCTTTAGAACAAGAGGAATTTAGCTGTGTAATTACAAGACTTATCACAGTACCTTCTCTAAAGGTTTAGGATCTTATTAGAGTGGTTTATGTTCAGTGTTATTCTAATTTTTAAAGGGAGGAAAGTTGAGTGTGAGTTTTTCCTCACCACAGGTGACATAGTGTCAGGAAGGCAGCCAGCAGCAAAACCTTGACCTTTAAGCCTGTTTCCTCACTGTAACACTGAAATAGTAACTCCAACCATAAAAGATTGTTTGAGTCTAAAAATGAATATATAAAGGACCTGGCTAGCACCTGGTGCATGCTAGTTCAGTAATTACTGATTTTTCTTTCTTTCTGCTGGTAAATTTCCCTGTTGTGGTTTAGTGATCTCTGTAGCGATGATTAGAGATAAAAAGTTCAGTATGATTAGTGACATATAGGATTGCCCATTCTAATAATTGTCTTTTTTTTTAAACATTTGGAAATCAGAGGCTAGCACTTTGGAAGATATATCCTCCTATACATAATTCCCTTGGTTGCTGTAAATTCAGTGGTAGTAACTTTGAGGTGGGTTATGGCTGTAGAGAAAAGTCACCAATGTTTCTGTTGCACGGGTAACTGGAAGCATAATGTAGTCATCACGGGTCTTCCTTATTTGTTTATCTTGGCTGTTCTGGAGGTTCTGTGATGCGTGCGGGCTCCCTCTGGTTGGGGGGCGCTGTGAGCGCGTGGGCTTAGTGCTGTGATGCGCAGGCTCACGGGCTTAGTTGCTCCGTGGCGTATGGGATCTTCCCCAACCAGGGACTGGATCCACGGCCTCTGCGTTTGCAGGAATCCATAACCCTGAACCACCAGGGACATCCCTCGTTATGGGCTTTGTGGGGGCTCTTCTATAAATACAGTATTTTCAATATATAATGGTCATTCATTACCTAATAGTAAATACATAGCCAAAAAGTAAGACTTCTCCTGAAGCCTTTGCTGGACCAGAGACGTTGGGCTCTTAGATGACAGATTAATGCAGAACTTGGAACTAGACAAAGCAACAGAGACCACAGGTTCTGTCCCAGTGGAACACTGGATGGCACTGAAGGTGGCTGGCCGACAGCCGGCTTCCTCTGGGAAGACTGTCAAGTAAGCCCCTGAGAAGCACTTACAGATGCTCTAAGTGCTTACAGCTTAAATCAATGCATATAGATTAAAAACTGACATTTAAAAAATTATACCAATATATTATGCATTTTTAACATTTTAATGATCATACGAGTTTTTAATTGTTTCACAAACTCAGAATAGTTCTAAGTACTTTTTTTCTTAAATTATCCCAGCCCTTGTTGGTCTTTGAATATATTTGTTCTGTGTTTCTGGGTGCATTTTGTGAAAGTACTCCAGTGTGCAATTTTTTTAATTAAATTAGAATTTTTTTTGTTTGTTTTACTTTACAATACTGTATTGGTTTTGCCATACATCAACATGAATCTGCCATGGGTATACGTGGCAGGATTGAGTTCCCAACCCTGACTCCCACCTCCCTACCCATACCATCTCTCTGGGTCATCCCAGTGCACCAGCCCCAAGCATCCTATATCCTGCATCAAACCTAGACTGGCGATTCGTTTCTTACATGATAGTATACATGTTTCAATGCCATTCTCCTAAATCATCCCACCTTCTCCCTCTCTCACAGAGTCCAAAAGTCTGTTCTATACATCTGTGTCTCTTTTGCTGTCTCACATACAGGGTTATCTTTACCATCTTTCTAAATTCCATATATATGCGTTAGTATACCCAACCAGTAATGCTGAACAAGCTGAAGTTGAACGGTTTTATGAAAACCTACAAGACCTTTTAGAACTAACACCCAAAAAATATGTCCTTTTCATTATAGGGGGCTGGAATGCTAAAGTAGGAAGTCAAGAAACACCTGGAGTAACAGGCAAACTTGGCCTTGGAATGAGGAATGAAGCAGGGCAAAGACTAATAGCGTTTTGCCAAGAAAATGCACTGGTCATAGCAAACACCCTCTTCCAACAACACAAGAGAAGACTCTACACATGGACATCACCAGATGGTCAACACCGAAATCAGATTGATTATATTCTATGCAGCCAAAGATGGAGAAGCTCTATACAGTCAACAAAAACAAGACCAGGAGCTGACTGTGGCTCAGATCATGAACTCCTTATTACCAAATTCAGACTCAAATTGAAGAAAGTAGGGAAAACCACTAGACCATTCAGGTATGACCTAAATCAAATCCCTTATGATTATACAGTGGAAGTGAGGAATAGATTTAAGGGCCT
>SJYT01071334.1:1372138-1387662 GCA_006410635.1 Cephalophus harveyi
CAGTGTAAGAGGGTTCCCTTTTCTCCACACCCTCTCCAGCATTTATTGCTTGTAGACTTTTGGATCGCAGCCATTCTGACTGGTGTGAAATGGTACCTCATTGTGGTCTTGATTTGCATTTCTCTGAAAATGAGTGGTGTTGAGCATCTTTTCAAGTGTTTTTTAGCCATCTGTATGTCTTCTTTGGAGAAATGTCTGTTTAGTTGTTTGGCCCATTTTTTGATTGGGTCATTTATTTTTCTGGAATTGAGCTGCATAAATTGCTTGTATATTTTTGAGATTAGTTGTTTGTCAGTTGCTTCATTTGCTATTATTTTCTCCCATTCCGAAGGCTGTCTTTTCACCTTGCTTATAGTTTCCTTTGTGATAGACACCCATGTAAGTGTAGTTGCAATCATCACAAAGGAGAGATGAGATAATAATTTGAGTCAAGTATCCCCCTGTTGGGCTTCCCTGGTAGCTCAGCTTGTAAAAAATCTGCCTGCAATGCAGGAGACCCCAATTTGATTCCTGGGTCGGGAAGATGCCCTGGAGAAGGGATAGGCTATGCACTCCAGTATTCTTGGGCTTCCCTAGTGGCTCAGACAATAAAGAATCTGCTTGCAATGTGGGATACCTGTGTTCGATCCCTGGGTTGGGAAGATCCTCTGGAGGAGGGCTTGGCAGCCCACTCCAGTATTCTGCCTTGGAGAATCTCCATGGACAGAGGAGCCTGGTGGGCTACAGTCCAAAGGGTTCCAAGAGTTGGACACGACTAAGCACAGCATAGTACATCCCGCTGGTGGTTAGATAGTTCATCTCTTTTAAAACAGAGTTCAATGAGTGAATGTCTTTTATAATGATTCTGTTAGACCCACTTACTTTATGTGTTTAGGAACGAATAGAGGGAATGTAACTTCCAAGATCAGCCTTCAGATTTCGCATCAGCCACTTATAGTGAAACCTTCTTTGAGTTGTTTAAGCTATCTTATGTTCAATATCATATTTATAAAATGGAGATAATAATATCTACTTCAAAAGGTCTCTATGAGTACTTGAAGCTATTCAGATGTCAAGAGTTTGGTATGCATGTTGCCAGGCAAAGAGCACTTGCCCTTGAGAGGAACCTGTAGTTTTGTTGTTGCCATCATTTTCATTATCATCAGTTTTGAATTAACGTTTCTTGGATGTCCAAGTCCAGCATTATTCCCATGAATTAAAGAAAAGTGAAATCATGAATATTCATGCATTTCAATATAAAAATTTTCATCAAGAGAGTAATATGGCTCTAGCCATTGTAACCCACTGCTTGTGGGTTATCTGTTGAATTACATATCTGTGCATTGAGATTTTAAAACTAATTGATATTAATATGGCTGGTCTACTTTACATATAGGTTTTAAACACTCTCATCTTTTTGCAAAGGGTAATCTTTAGAGGGGCTCAGTGGTGTCATTTTCTTCATGCACACTTTAAAAAATGCTTACATGGAAGCAAGCACTATATATGCTCACTTATGGTATCTTATTTACTTTTCACAGTAAGTGTGCAGGTGAAGATTATCATTCTCATATTAAATAAAGAAAACATCAGTCTTAGAGAGTCTATAGGATTTGTTCAAAGTAATACCTGGTCTTGTATCACCAGGTCACTCTTAATTCCATTAAACTGCCACTGTTTTTCTCAAAGTGCTGTGCTATGCTGTGCTTAGTCACTCAGTCGTGTCTGACTCCTTGAGACCCCGTGGACTGTAGCTCACCAGGCTCCTCTGTCCATGGGATTCTCCAGGCAAGAATACTGGAGTGGGTTGTCACGCCCTTCTCCAGGGGCTCTTCCCAACCCAGGGATCGAACCCAGGTCCTCTGCATTGCTTTGCCATCTGAGCCACCAGGGAAGCCCCAAAGTGCTATAATTGGGACAATCTATGGGAACTTCCTCTCCTCTGTTAACTAGGAAACAGATTTTGTCTCAATCTTAAAGAACATTCTCACAGTTGGGACGGTACAATGACAGGCTGACTCCCTTAGGACGGGCCGACCTCTTTCTCAGTTTTAAGATTCAAGCGCAGGCAGAAATGTTGTTTGGCGGGAATGCTATGAAAAATTCAGGTCTCTGTGAGCGACTGGGTTTGTATCTAGTGAAGGTCTCCCCGAGTCGCAAGACCATGCCCTCTGGTGATCCATGTCCTCACCCCTCTAATCAGATGCTGCGTCACAGAGGCTTTATCAGTGCTGTCACAGAGCTTCAGACCCTCACAAAGGTAATGCTAGAGGACAGGTGTGTTAAACCAAGGTTTGATTGCCTACCTTCTGTTGGGAACTTTGCTCAGCAGATAATTTGTGACGTCTTCTGGAGGTGAATTCTGAATAATTTTTTGAGGACAGATAAGTTGATGTGTGCTCATTAACATCTTGGAGAAGGGCATGGTAACCCGCTCCAGTATCCTTGCCTGGAGAATCCCATCGACAGAGGAGCTTGTGGGTTACAATCCATGGGGTCGCAAGAGTCAGACATGACTTAGCGACTAAACCACCACCACCATTAACATCTAGATAATAGATGGTTATATGATAAGCAGTTACAAATAATGGATGCATGAAAGGAAAGAAGACAACCATACGCCTCATATAGATAGATAAGTGGGGAAATTGGACCTGCTTCTGGCACATAAACATCTCAACTTATAAGAAGTTTTGGTTAAAAGAAAATTATTTCATGCTGCCCCTCCTCATTTGTCTCCCTGATTTCTTATTGCATTTAAAATGGCGGTGGGGGGGGGTCTTTTTTTTTTTTTTTGAATGGGTAGAATACCAGAAACACTTTTAGTATAAAATTAAACTGTATATTGTATGCTAGAAAATGGGATTACATGCTCTGCATACATGAGCCAGCTCCCTGAGAGCCCTCGTCAGCCATCCCATGAAGCTAAGAAAGCTTAGATTTTTTGATACATAAGGTAATAAATACACCTCCTGTTTAAGTCACTTTAATAAGTAATGTGTCTCTTGAAGTTGGAGCATCCTGATTTGGATGGGCTGAGAGAAGGAGCCCCGTGAAGGTGAAGTTGGGGATATGACATCTTATTAAAGAAAGAGGGACAGGACAAAAGGTAAAGATATAAATACAGAGGTTTAAGATTTTGACATCTTTCTTTTAAGTAAAACTTATTTTTAGTTTAACTTTTGTAAGGGCTTCAACAGTGTCATCAAGGATTTGGACTTCTTCTTTGCTCTCCATGGGTATTTTTTCTTGGGCTCATCGGTTCATGCTTGCAAGGTAACTGACATCACAGCTGCACACACCCACATCCAAAGACAGATGGGTCTAGGGAACAGCTCTCTTCTTTTGAGCCTCTGCTTTCAGAAAGGAAGGCTCTTTGCCAGCAGTTGAGCTGCCTTCTCTGCCAGGACTAAACGATGCCCAGTGGGGAGACCGTCTCTGCCACTGAAGAGCCCTCACCTGTAGCTTTCTAGCCGCAGCCTGGTGCCCTCCCTTCTTCACGTCTTTAGGCTCTTTATTCCATCCCCTGCGGCAGAATGTTTCAACAGAGATTTGATCAGGTCATTCCACACTTAGTGATTGTTGGTGGCTCCCCTTTAGACACTGAAGGGAGTCACCTACTCCCTGACCTCCCCATCCCAGATCAGCCTGCACAGCACATACATACGCCAGTCCTGCATGGAGTCGGGCTGGGTCTTAGTCCTACTGGTGAGCACTTTAAGATCATACACTGAGTGTGTTTTTAGATTTCTGAAAGCAGGGACCTTCAGGATACAGCAGGTGATGTATTGTGTGAAGATGGTCATCAGTATTTGTTAAGCAAATATTTATGGTATACTTCTTATGGGTCAGACACTGTACTTGGAGTATAGGATTGAACAAAACAAACACCGTAATGTTGTCAAGGAGCCTGTGATCTAGGAATAAGGACATTAAATTGAACAAGTATTTGTAAGTCAGTGTGACAAATGTTAGAAAGGTAGACAGTGACATTGATTGTTGGTGGCTCCCCTTTAGACACTGAAGGGAGTCACCTACTCCCTGCCCTCCCCATCCCAGATCAGCCTGCACAGCACATACATATGCCAGTCCTGCATGGAATCGGGCTGGGTCTTAGTCCTACTGGTGAGCACTTTAAGACCATACACTGAATGTGTTTTTAGATTTCTGAAAGCAGGGACCTTCGGGATACAGCAGATGATGTATTGTGTGAAGATAGTCATCAGTATTTGTTAAGCAAATATTTGTGGTATACTTCTTATGGGTCAGACACTGTACTTGGAGTATAGGATTGAACAAAACAAACACCGTAATGTTGTCAAGGAGCCTGTGATCTAGGAATAAGGACATTAAATTGAACAAGTATTTGTAAGTCAGTGTGACAAATGTTAGAAAGGTAGACAGTGACAGGAGACTTACTAACAGAAGGACAAACCCTACTCTGAACGTGAGGTTCCCTGAAGAAAGTGTTTAAATGAGAGCTGAGTGGGTCCTTGCCAGGTGCAGACAGTGAGGACGGAGGCCAGGCATGTGGAGAAGAGATGGAGACTGACCGACATGCCGGGACCCAGACAGGAGATGATGGTGGGGCGAGCCAGAATTGAAGCAGAGAGGACAGAAAGAGAGCATGGAACACAGGAACTGTATGTGGGGAATGAACCTGTGACGTGAGCACATGGATTCAACTGTCGTTCCCTGAGAGACAGATCAGGGCTTGGTTAGAGAAGAAAGAAAGCTGAGAGAGCGTGGTACCAGCTGCCGCATCAGTCAGCCACTTGCTGTTGCCGGACAGAACGCTGTTCCGACAGCACAGCCCGAGGCGCCGGGCCCTCCAGTTAATGTGTCCCTGTCTCTCCCTGCATGTGCTCTGTGGTCAGTTCCTGCAGATAGAACGCCTCTGACCTGTGTGGCTTGTGTTTACCCTGGCTACCTTCACTACGCCTTTAACCGTCTCCCTTTGCTCTGGCCCTCGAGTTCAGTGTTCCTGTACTCTCTGTGTGTTTCCTTGTCCCACAAGAGGAGTTTACAGGATGAGCTAGATACTTAGCAAGTCTACAGTATCCTATAGGTCAGAGTCTTGCCAGTTGTCCAGGAACCCATCACCACTGCTTTATGACCCAAAATGTGGTGACTTGTATTTATCTGTTTATGCAACAGATATTTTTTTAGCATTAGATTCATGCCAGTGATACACTGGGCCATGGAAAGAACTTGTGTTTTGCAGTTATTAAAATGTAAAATTCTGACTTTCCTATTCACCAAGTATGCGAACATAGGCCAAAAACTATTCTAACGATCTCTCTGCTTTGACTTCCCTATTTCTAATATGTTTCATGAGTTGTCCTGAGGATTCCACAGCATAAGTCAAGGGCTTAGTAATCATGAGAAATAATATAGGGGTAAGGGCGATGTTGTGAGAGCAGGAAAGGAAGTCTTTGAGGCTGTGGGCAGTGTGGTGCGGAGAGAGGGAAGAGCGGATGGTGGATCATGAGGTGAGGTGTGCTGGTAGTTGACTATGGCAACAAAACCGCCTTGGCTGCTTTCCTCAGAAGGGCTGTGGATAAGAAGACACTCAAACCTTCAAGGACTGTCCAGTACAAAGGAGTTCTTAAATTTAGTTGGGCTCTATTGTTAAGAAACAAATCACTGTGCTCACTTAAACTTGGACCTTGGAGAGTGTATTTTATGAGTTCAACCCTGAATTACTTTCACAGTTCAAGAACACTGACAAAGTGACTTAAAAGTGTACAATTATCTAACTATTGCAGAAAGTCAATTTGGGGTGGAAAGTCTATATTAAAATGGAAAGAACAGTGCTCACTTGCATGTACTTTAAAGAGCATGTTAAAGCCCCACTTCTTGGCCAGGGTGCCTTATAGTTGTTCAATTACATCCTCTGAGCGTTTTGTCTTTTTGACAGAGCAAACTGATTTCAAAGTAGAGCTTTGTTCTCTGTAACTGTGTTGCTTAAAAACTTTCAGGCAAAATTCAGAGCTCAGTGTGAATACTCTCTTTATTTTAATTTTTTTTGTTAATTTGTTCTTTTGAGTAGTTTTTGTAGAGGAAAATTTCTTCGAAAAAAATGTAGTAAACAAGTTTAAGAAATTAAATATAATGATAATAATAGCTGACATTTATTAAGTTCTTAGTTTATAGATCAGGCACTGTGCTAAGATGCATTATCTCATTTAGTAATCACTATTGCGAGATAAGAGCCAGCCTTCTCTTCATTTTTCAGATAAAGAAACTAAAACTTAGACTGTCCCACGCTCACACAACTCAGAAGAGAAAGAGCCAGCATTCATGTCCCATGTTTCTAGCCATGTTGTTAGTTGAACAAGTTCTTTATTATTCCTTTATCCTTGTTTCTTTAGCAATATTTGGATAAGGATTGAGTTCAAATTCAGTGAAAGTTGAATTCCATACTTTTTTGAGCATCAAATCATTATTTTCTCAATATATCCCTAATCTACTTCCTTGTAAATTCCATGCCTTTTTCAAATTGCAGTTTTGATTATCATGTATTATGTCATTTTTTTAAACTAACTTTAAATATAGAGAGTACATTTGAATTAACAATAATGACTTTTTTGAAATCTATAAAAATGTTTGCAGATATTGTAATTTTCTAAGCCCAAATTTTCTACCTTAACTGTCATCCATCTGCTATTTTTCAAAAAGACCAACTTAATGAAAGTAAATATGTTAAAACCAACGTTTCTATAAAATTACAGGCTCACTCTGAAATAAAGTTATTCATTAAAAATATGAAAAACACAAAAGATATGTTCTCATTCAGATACCTTCTCTTTGACAGAGGAGGCAAAAATATACAGTAGGGAAAAGACAGTCTCTTCAACAAGTGGTGCTGGCAAAACTGGTCAGCTATGTGTATAAGAATGAAACTAGAACACTCTCTAACACTGTTCACAAAAATAAACTCAGAAGGGATTAAAGACCTAAACATAAGACCAGAAACTATAAAACTCTTAGAGGAAAACATAGGCAGAACACTCTCTGACATAAATCACAGCAAGATCCTCTATGACCCACTTTTAGAGTAATAAAAATAAAAACAAAAATAAATGGGACCTAATTAAAATCTTTTTCACAGTGAAGGAAACGATAAGCAAGGTGAAAAGACAAGTCTCAGAATGGGAGAAAACAATAGCAAATGAAACAACTAACAAAGAATTAATCTCCAAAATATACAAGCAGCTAACACAGCTCAATACCTGAAAAATAAAAACCCAGTCAAAAAGTGGGCAGAAGAACTAAACAGAGACTTCTTCTCTGTCCAAAGAAGACAGAGAGATGGCTAATAAACACATGAAAAGATGCTCAGCATCAGTCATTATTAGAGAAATGCAAATCAGAACCACAATGAGGTATCATGTCACACTGATCAGAATGACCATCATCAAAAAGTCTGCAAACAATAAATGCTGGAGAGAGTGTGAAGGAAAGGGAACCCTCTTACACTGTTGGTGGGAATGCAAATTGATAAAACCACTCTGGAGAACAGTGTGGCGATTCCTTAAAAAAGCTAGGAATAAAACTCCAACCCCACTACTGGGCATATACCCTGAGGAAACTAAAATTGAAAAAGACACATGTACCCTAGTGTTCACTGCAGCACTGTTTACAATAGCTAGAACATGGAAACAACCTAGATGTCAAATGAATGGATAAAGAAACCGTGGTACATGTGCACAATGGGATATTACTCAGCCATAAAAAGGAATGGATTTGAATCAGTTCTAATGAGGTGGATGAACCTAGAGACTATTACACAGTGAAGTAACTCAGAAAGAGAAAGACAAATATCATATAATAATGCATATATATGGCATCTAGAAAGATGGTATTGACAATCCTACATGCAGGGCAACAAACAAGACACAGATATAAAGAAGAGACTTTTGGACTCAGTGGGAAAAGAAAAGGGTGAGAGAATAGCACTGGAACATACACATTACTGTATGTAAAATAGATAGCCAGTGTGAGTTTGATGTATGACTCAGCACCCAAAGCCCGTTCCTCTGTGACAACCTGGAGGAATGGTGGGGGGGGAGGCTGATAAGAGGGGGTTCAGGATGGAAGGGACACATGTATGCCTGCCTATGGCTGATTCTTATTGATGTATGGCAAACACCGTCACAGTCAATTCAGCCGCTCAGTCATATCTGGCTCTTTGTGACCCCATGGACTGCAGCACGCCAGGCCTCCCTGTCCATCACCAATTCCTAGAGTTTACTCAAACTCATGTCCATTGAGTCAGTGATGCCATCCAACCATCTCATCCTCTGTCGTCCGCTTCTTCTCCGACCTTCAGTCTCTCCCAGCATCAGGGTCTTTTCCAGTGAGTCAGTTCTTCATATGAGGTGGCCAAAGTATTGGAGTTTCAGCTTCAGCATCAGTCCTTCCAATGAATATTCAGGACTGAGTTCCTTTATGATTGGTTTGATCTCCTTGCAGTCCAAGGTATCCTCCAATTAAAATAAATAGTTTAAAACGAATACAGTATTGTAAAATAAAATAAAAATAAAATTTAAAAAAATAAAAATAACTAAAAAAAAAATATATGTCCATTTAAAAACATTTTTAAATTGGTATTTTGTTTCAAATGGACATAGATCCTATGTATTTTTTCATAGATTTTAATAAGTTTATATATGTCTCAACATAGTTATCTGTAGTTTACGAAAAGAGGTGATTTATTCATTTTTATAGCCACAATAAGTTAGTTAAGTCGCTTAGTCATGTCCAACTCTTTACGACCCCATGGACTATAGCCCACCAGGCTCCTCCGTCCATGGGATTCTCCAGGCAAGAATACTGGAGTGGGTTGCCATTTCCCTCTCCAGGGGATCTTCCCGACCCAGGGATCGAACCCAGGTCTCCCGTATTAGAGGCAGACGCTTTAACCTCTGAGCCACCAGGGAAGCCCATAGACATCATACGAATGCATTTTCTGAATATTTTAAAGCTGTACTGCTTTTATAATCTCCCTCCACCCCATATACTGTCTGTTTTCTGGACTTTAAAAAAAAGGGCAGACTCTATTTATTGTGGACAGTCAAAAACTAAAAGTTCATTGTTTTGAAAAATCTATTTTGACATGTATGATTTTCTTAATAGTCACCATACTTAGTAGTTAAGAAAATCATACATGTCAAAATAGATTTTTCAAAACAATGAACTTCTAGTTTTTGACTGTCCACAATAGAGTCTGCCCTGTTTTTTAAGTCCAGAAAACAGACAGTATATGGGGTGGAGGGAGATTATAAAAGCAATACAGCTTTAAAATATTCAGAAAATGCATTCCAGATATAGGTTAGGCTTGTGGGGTACAAATTTGGGAATTTTCAATAGGCACATGGCACTTAAACAGTTAGACTGAGTGGCTGACCTCGAAAAAAAGTGTGGGCAGAAAGGTAATGCTCAGGGCCTGAGCCCTGGGACTTGCTGTGATAACACTTAAGGGCTCAGGACAGTGAGGAGACACAGAACACTGAGAGGAGGACCAAGCATTCTGATATCCTGAAAGCCAAGGAAGGCAATCCCAGGTCGAGGGAGTGACACCAAGGCTCACTACCGTGGAGGGAGTCAAGTCAGGTGAGAACTGAGACGGGACCATTGGTTCTTTTTTTACTGTGGAGGAGACTCTGCAAAGGGTAGGACAAATACCTGATTGAAACAGGTTCAAAAGGGAATAAGAGGAATTGGAAACTGAGATTATAGATAATTCTTTCAAGGAAATTTGATATAAGAGGAAGGAGAAGAATGAATTGGTAGTTTGAGGAAAAACTGAGGTCCAGGAAAGGGTATTTGTTTGTTTTAAGATCAAAGAGCATTTGTTTGCTAAAGAGAAGAACCCAGGGACACGGGGAGAAGTTGAAGATGGTGAGTAGGTCCCTGGAATCTTGTCCTTGAATGAGAGGCTGTGTGGTCTGGGTCAGAGGACGGGGTGGCCCCCTTAGAGCTGGACTGGTTCATGCTGCAGACGAGAGGGAAGGCAGGGTGTGGCGGGGAGGGGAGCAGGGGAGGGATGGCACAGTGAAGAGAGTTTGCAGTTCTTGCCTCACCAGTTTGTAAGTAATCTTCATTTCTCCTCTTCTAGTATAAGAATTTTATGGGAAGCTTTTTCTGTATTGTACAGTTTATTTAAACTACTTTCACAGAAATATTCAGCCTTGGTATGAAATATATCTTCTGCTCTTGTAACATAAACTGTAAGAGATTTAAACTTTCTATAAATACCAGATTTTCTCCTTCAGTCCCTTTGATTCCAATTACCTTTAATATGTTCACCCAATTTTAACCTTCTCAATCCTTATTCAGCAGTTTTCTTCCTGATATGTTGTAACTGTGAGAAAGTCCATTTTATTTCTCTGAGCTTTCACAGTTAACTTGAGAAAGCCCTGTTTTCCAGATATTTAACTGGTTTCTAAATTACTTAACGAGGTGCCAACGTACTACATTTAATGTACCAAGTAATGATTACTGATTGCTGGTCAATCCATATTCTAATTGCCTTTCTCCTCAAGGTATTGTTCTCTTGGGGGAAATTGTCAGCTGTTCAATGTTTTGAGACCAGAAACATTTTAAAATGCATTAAAACCTACACTCGGAGCTTGGTAGAAACACATTTAGCTGGCTCTACTGCTGCTGCTGCTAAGTCACTTCAGTCGTGTCCGACTCTGCAACCCCATAGATGGAAGCCCACCAGGCTCCCCTGTCCCTGGGATTCTCCAGGCAAGAACACTGGAGTGGGTTGCCATTTCCTTCTCCACTGCATGAAAGTGAAAAGTGAAAGTGAATTCACTCAGTCATGTCCGACTCTTTGCGACCCCATGAACTGCAGCCCACCAGGCTCCTCCGTCCATGGAATTTTCCAGGCAAGAGTACTGGAGTGGAGTGCCATTGCAGTGGATTCTAATCACTTTTTTCATGTAATGAATATGATTTCACTTTGTGTTACAGTCTGTTTTCTCAGACAGATGGATATAACCATTTTCTGAAATTATTTCCACAATAACTGCTAATAATAAATTCATAATTACTTCCTTCATTTATATGTATGTGTCAATTCTACTCAATCAAAATATTCCCATAGACAATATGTTATTAATATAAAATATTAACATTTTTGTTGGTAGTTTCAATTTGAATAAAGCAATATAATTCTCTTACTGTCCAAAAGTGCTCATATAACTAAATTATCCATAACATCTGAGAATGACTAATAGGAGAGAGAAGACGGAGAAGGAAGAGAGGTTATCTCTCGGGGGCCACTCTGTTTACTGGTATTAGTTAACAGAGATCTTTCACAGCTAAAGCTTGTTTTAAGAATTCTTGTTTAAGAATCTAGATAAGAAAAGAAATAACCTCTTAAAGTGATGATGTGTGGCTTTGGCCAGCTTTGAGTGTCTCTTCATTTGAGGTCTTCTCTTACTTTACAAATCAAAATATCAGAACATTCTTCAAAGTATATTAAGAAAATATATTGACGTAACTTAAGCACCATTATTTGCAGCCAGCTTTCAGTTCCACAGTTTATATTCTACTCATGTTCTTAATGACTCTCATTTCTTCTTCTCTGTTTGATCTAGTAACTCCTCAACTGAAGCCAAAAAGAGGTGGCTTCATTTCTTTACTGTTGTTTTTTCATTTTATGTATGATTAAGTTTTAAGGTGACTAAGAATTATAAGAACTGCATACATACATGTATCTTAAGTGATAACAGCAGTATCAACAGTGAGGACGCTATAAACAGTGTGGACACTGTTCAGTTCCGTGAAACACAGACTAGAATTGCTGGAGACCTGCCTACTGACATTAGCACAAAAAGTGTCACATTCTAAGCCTAGAAATAGGGGCTTCGTTTGGGTTTTTTGTGGGATGTTTTGTTTGTTTCTCTCAATTCCTTTTTTAGTTGAAATAAAGTTGATATACAGTATTATGTTAGTTTCAGGTGTACTACATAGTGATTTGACATTTGCATATATTGTGAAATGATCACCATGATAAATCTAGTAAAGACTTTGTGAAATCTGAGTAATTTCATCTACCATAACATTCCATGTACTTCNTTAGTTGAAATAAAGTTGATATACAGTATTATGTTAGTTTCAGGTGTACTACATAGTGATTTGACATTTGCATATATTGTGAAATGATCACCATGATAAATCTAGTAAAGACTTTGTGAAATCTGAGTAATTTCATCTACCATAACATTCCATGTACTTCCATGTACTCTTCTTCCGTGTATTCTTAATTCTCACCTTCCAGCCTGGAAAATCCCATGGACGGAGGAACCTGGTAGGCTGCAGTCCATGGGGTCGCTGAAAGTTGGACACGACTCAGTGACTTCACTTTCGCTTTTCACTTTCATGCACTGGAGAAGGAAATGGCAACACACTCCAGTGTTCTTGCCTGGAGAATCCCAGGGACGGCAGAGCCTGGTGGGCTGCCGTCTATGGGGTCGAACAGACTCAGACACGACTTAGCAGCAGCAGCAGCAGCAGTACACATTGTATACTTTGAAAATTATATGGTTAACCATAGGACTAAAATAAAGAAATGAAATACTGAAATACTTACTTCAGCCATATTTCACTCTTAGTAATTTTCTAGTTTCTTGAAATTGTCTTCAGAGCCAATTTACAAACCCCACAAGAAATCCCATTTACCTCATAGTCTTCCCTCATTGATCAGAAATTTTATGAGTTGCCTTTTTTATCAAACCTCCCTCCAAAGGGATTCTGTTTTTTTTTTTTTTTTTCTAAAGCCATTTCTACTTTCCAGGGGGAACTTTTCCAGCCACCATTGAAAACAAAGATGCTGCGGGCCCTGAAAGAAATTATAGAAAAATGACAGATTGTTCTGACCAGAATCTGAGGGCCATAAGGGATTGAGAATATGAGTGTTCACAGAAACTTTTGAAGGGCTTGTTGTTAATTAGGGTCCTTATAGGTTTAAAAATTCATTGTTGCTCTCTTGTCATGCCAAGAAAGGACTTTTTTTATTTTATAATAAAAATTTTTTGCCAGTCTGTGTCTTTGGTGTACAAAATGTGCTGTTTTATTTTTTTTATTGAAGTGTAATTGACATACAATGTTATATTAGTTCCAGATGTACAGCATAATGACTTAGCATTTGTATATACATTGTGAAATGGTCGCCACAATAAGTCTGGTTGCTCTCTGTGCTGTGTTCATTTTTGAATGCACAACCCTGTTTGACACATAATAAGGACCCACTAAATGGTGGTAGAATTTTTAAGTATTTCTTGGAAAGACAAATTGTCTTCATTTAAGAATAATTATTATTAAGAATAATAATTATTATTATTATCTTACCAATACATTGATCACACATTCATCCTTTTATTCTTTCCACCTTTTTTGAGAACTGAAGGTGCAGGTGTAAAACAATAGACAAAACTCAACTTCTCTTGGAGGATACATTCTGTAGAAGAGAGAAGATGTTAAACTAAATGAATAAAATACCTAGTGTGTTAGATGGTGAAGTGCGCTATGAAAAAAACAATATAGCAAACTTTTGCTTCCGGGTGAGGGTGGAGCTGGCGGCCGGTCATCATCCCTGCCGGGAATGCCGCATAAAACATACAGATCATCCAAGAGATAGAGGAGCAGTGAGTTCAGAGGAACGAGCCCTGGAGAGGAGCTGGCTTCTCACTAATGCCTGCTCCTGTGCCATGAGACCTGGGCTGCTGAGGCTCGAGGCCGGGGCTCACAGGGGCCCCAGGAAGAGGGTGGCTGCTCCAGAGCAGCGGAACCAGCCACGCTCCGACAGTCGTGTATGGCTGGGCCGGCAGAAACGAGCCTGATGGGGCCTCAACACAGAGTCAGTTTCCCTCTGATGCTTACTACTGTATCCCGAAGGTGTGGGAAGTCAGGAATGGCAGTAGACTCAAAGTCTAAGCAGAAAATGTCTTTTTGAGGAAATCACAGCCTGTCAGGCAAGCATTTAGAAACTCTTGAGGGCAATGCCCTAGGAATTGGGGCAAATCAGAGTAGACTGAGTCTTACTAAAACTGTAGCTTAGATTGGGATCAGCTCAGTCCCTGATTGAGTGAATCCTAAGATAGTCACTCACTCACCCTTACTAGGAGATGAGAGTATGAACCCTCAGGGAGAACCATTATCCAGGCACAAGTATATACAGGAGTTTGAGCAAACTCCAGGAGACGAAGGACAGGGAAGCCTGGTGTGCTGCAGTCCATGGGGTAGCAAAGACTGAGTGCTTGAACAACAAATAAGTATATACTTAATGTCTAGATTGTAATAAAACATGTCCATATATGTCAAGAGATAGGACATATGAACACACATACACAAGAGATACACACACAGATGATCCAGACATCAAACTTGTTAGACAAGGACTTTAAATGAGATTTAAATATTCAATCTCAATAAATATTCAATAAAATAAAAAAGATAAGAACTAAGAGTGTTTTACTGGAGAATGCAGTTCAGTTCAGTTGCTCAGTCGTGTCTGAAGGTTTGCAACCCCATGGACTGCAGCACACCAGGCCTCCCTGTCCATCACCAACTCTTGGAGTTTACTCAAACTCATGTGCATCGAGTCGGTGATACTATCCAACCATCTCGTCCTCTGTCGTCCCCTTCTCCTGCCTTCAGTCTTTCCCAACATCAGGGTCTTTTCAAATGAGTAAGTTCTTCACATAAGGTGGCCAAAGTATTGGAATTTCAGCTTCAGCATCATTCCTTCCAATGAATATTAAGGATTGTTTTCCTTTAGGATAGACTGTTTGGCTCTCCTTGCTGTTCAAGGGACTCTCAAGAGTCTTCTCCAGCACCACAATTCAAAACCATCAATTCTTCAGCACTCAGCTTTCTTCACAGTCAAACTCTCACATCCATCCATGACCACTGAAAAAACCATAGCCTTGACTAGATGGACCTATGTTGTGAAAGTAATGTCTCTGCTTTTCAATATGCTATCTAGGTTGGTCATAACTTTTCTTCCAAGGAGTAAGTGTCTTTTAATTTCATGGCTACAGTCACCATCTGCAGTGATTTTCAGTTCAGTTCAGTTGTTCAGTCATGTCCGACTCTTTGCAACCCCATGAATCGCAGCACGCCAGGCCTCCCTGTTCATTACCATCTCTCGAAGTTCACTCAGACTCACTTCCATTGAGTCAGTGATGCCATCCAGCCATCCCATCCTCGGTCGTCCCCTTCTCCTCCTGCCCCCAATCCCTCCCAGCATCAGAGTCTTTGCCAATGAGTCAACTCTTCGCATGAGGTGGCCAAAGTACTGGAGTTTCAGCTTTAGCATCATTCCTTTCAAAGAAATCCCAGGGCTGATCTCCTTCAGAATGGTCTGGTTGGATCTTCTTGCAGTCCAAGGGACTCTCAAGGGTCTTCTCCAACACCACAGTTCAAAAGCATCAATTCTTCGGCGCTCAGCCTTCTTCACAGTCCAACTCTCACATCCATACATGACCACAGGAAAAACCATAGCCTTGACTAGACGGACCTCAGTT
>SJYT01071334.1:1392323-1507111 GCA_006410635.1 Cephalophus harveyi
GGCTTGCCATTTCCTTCTCCAGTGGACCACGTTCTGCCAGCCCTCTCCACCATGACTCGCCCGTCTTGGGTTGCCCTGCAGGCATGGCTTGGTTTCATTGAGTTAGACAAGGCTGTGGTTCTAGTGTGATTAGATTGACTAGTTTTCTGTGAGTATGGTTTCAGTATGTCTGCCCTCTGATGCTGTCTTGCAACACCTATCATCTTACTTGGGTTTCTCTTACCTTGGGTGTGGGGTATCTCTTCACGGCTGCTTCAGCAAAGCACAGCCGCTGCTCCTTACCGTGAACGAGGGGTATCTCCTTACCACCGCCGTTCCTGACTTTCAACGTGGGATAGCTCCTCTAGGCCCTGGCGCAGCCACGGATCCTTGGGTTGCTCCTTCCGGCCGCCGGCCCTGGCCTCGGACGCGGGGTGTCTCCTCCCAGCCGCCACTGGCCTCAGATGCGGAGTAGCTCCAACCAGCTGCCGCCCTGACCTTGGACGCCGGGTGTCTTCTTCCGGCTGCCACTGGCTTCGGACGTGGGGCAGCTCCTCCCGGCCGCCGCCACTGACCTCGGATGCGGGGTAGCTCCTCTCGGTCGCCACCCCGACCTCAGCACAGGGTAGCTCCTCTCAGCCGTTTCTGTGCCGTCACAGCCTGGCACTCTAGGCTGCTGCCCCCGACCTTGGACGTGGGGCAGCTCCTCCCGGCCATGCGTGCGCCAGCCCAGCAGTGATTTTGGAGCCCCCAAAAATAAAGTCTGACACTGTTTCCACTGTTTCCCCATCTATTTCCCATGACGTAATGAAACCAGATGCCATGATCTTTGTTTTCTCAATGTTGAGCTTTAAGCCAACTTTTTCACTGTCCTCTTTCACTTTCATCAAGAGGCTTTTTAGTTTCTCCTCACTTTCTGCCATCAGTTCAGTTCAGTTGCTCATTCGTGTCCGACTCTTTGCAACCCCATGAATCACAGCACGCCAGGCCTCCCTGTCCATCACTGTCTCCCGGAGTTCACTCAGACTCACGTCCATCAAGTCAGTAATGCCATTCAGCCATCTTATCCTCGGTCGTCCCCTTCTCCTCCTGCCCCATGCGTGCGCCAGCCCAGCAGTGATTTTGGAGCCCCCAAAAATAAAGTCTGACACTGTTTCCACTGTTTCCCTATCTATTTCCCATGACGTAATGAAACCAGATGCCATGATCTTCGTTTTCTCAATGTTGAGCTTTAAGCCAACTTTTTCACTGTCCTCTTTCACTTTCATCAAGAGGCTTTTTAGTTTCTCCTCACTTTCTGCCATCAGTTCAATTCAGTTGCTCATTCGTGTCCGACTCTTTGCAACCCCATGAATCACAGCACGCCAGGCCTCCCTGTCCATCACTGTCTCCCGGAGTTCACTCAGACTCACGTCCATCAAGTCAGTAATGCCATTCAGCCATCTCATCTTCAGTCGTCCCCTTCTCCTCCTGCCCCCAATCCCTCTCAGCATCAGAGTCTTTTCCAGTGACTCAACTCTTCGCATGAGGTGGCCAAAGTACTGGAGTTTCAGTTTTAGCATCATTCCTTCCAAAGAAATCCCAGGGCTGATCTTCAGGATGGACTGGTTGGATCTCCTTGCAGTCCAAGGGACTCTCAAGAGTCTTTTCCAACACCACAGTTCAAAAGCATCAATTCTTCAATGCTCAGCTTTCTTCACAGTCCAACTCTCACATCCATACATGACCACTGTTAAACCTTGACTAGACGGACCTTTGTTGGCAAAGTACTCTGCTTTTTAGTATGCAGTCTAGATTGGGCATAACTTTTCTTCCAAGGAGTAATCGTCTTCTAATTTCATGGCTGCAGTCACCATCTGCAGTGAAAAGAAGTAAATAGAAATTCTAGAGTTGAAAAATAAAAAATATGAAAACAAATTGATGGGTAAAATGATGGTTAAAATGTCAGTATAGGTAAAACCCAACTGGTGAACTTCCTAATGACTTGGAAGACAGGTCATTAGAAAATATCCAGTCAGAAACACAGAGGGGGGGAAAAGGAGAAAAAAATGTAATGAACGTGAGGCACCCAAATATGTTCACTAGCACTGACCAAAAGATGTAGATGGGAGGATACATATGTAACTGAAAGAGTTGAAAAAGGAACTGGGAGTTTGAAGTAACAGTGGCTTTTCATTGGCTCATTGGTGATAGTCTCATTATCTGAGTCCTTGCCAGGCAAGAAACGCGGTCTTCTCTCTCTGGCTGTGCTGGGTCTCTGCCGTGGCATGCAGGTTCTTCACTGCCACGCTGGCATTCTCTGGTTGCAGCCAGCAGGCGCTGCTCTGATTGCAGTGCACAGGCTCTTCATTACCGTGCGTGGTCACATTGCAGAGCACTGGCTCTGGGTACTCAGGCTCAGTACTTGTGGTTCACAGGCTTAGTTGCATGATGCCCTTTGGGAGCTTAGTTCCTGGACCAGGGGTCAAACCCATGTGCCCTGCACTGGCAAGCAGATTCTTAACCACTGGCTGCAGCGTGCGCGTGTGCTCTCCTGGTCAGCTCTTTGAAACCCTTTGGGCTGTAGCCCACTCTGCTGTCCGTGGGATTTTTCAGGCAAGAATACTGGAATGGGTTGCCATTTCCTCCTCTCGGGGATCTTCCTAACCCAGGGATCGAAGCTGCATCCTCTGTATCTCCTGCTTTGCAGCAGGTTCTTTACCCCCTGAGCCCTCAGGGAAGCCCTATTAACCTCTGGACTACCAAGGACATTCCAGGAAAGGTAGTCTGTCTTCTTCCTATTGAGCGCTGATATTGTTATGGTGTGAGAACTCCCCCTTTGGCCTCCCAACTCTAGTTTAATTGAGGTTTCTCTTTATCCATTTTTACTGTATTAAGATTGGGGATCTTAAAGCTTAAAAACTGGCTTTGGTTTTTCTTCTGTTGTTAATTGAAAGAATACTTCCTAAGACTGACTGATTAGTAAATTCATGCAATGCCATCAGAAGTGTGGCCCTAAGCATGCAGTATGAAGAGTCTGGGCAACTGTGTGTTTGTTTGGAGACTGACTTTCAGAAGTCCCTTTCCCCTAGTCTCTGGGATATGATCACATGTTGTTATTTAGTCACTAATGTGACCCCATGAACTGTAGCCCATCAGACTTCTCTGTTCGTGGAATTTCCCGGGCAAGAATACTGGAGTGGGCTGCCATTCTCCAGGAGGTTTTCCTGACCTAGGGATTGAATTAACATCTCCTGCTTGACTGGCGAATCCCTTACCACTGAGCCACCTGGGAAGTCCTCTATTAGCATAGTTTTTTTTTCTTTAAAAAAAAAAATAACAACTTTTCCACACTGTGAATGTAATACATTATGAAGAAAATCAATACAGTTATTCATTTTCAAATTTCTTATTTTTTTCTATTTTAAAGATTTAAAATAGCCACATTCAATTAGTTAAGCATGCATTTTTAAAATTATAAATAGCTTATTCTTCAATATATTGTGTATTAGGAGACAGGAAGATCATCTGGTTAAAAAGATAAGGCATTTCTTCACCTGAGAAATGAAGATATTAAAACAAAGAATGCATGAGTATTATATATTGTCTTACTACTCAAAAATGTTTAAAAATGTAATTCCTATAGTCAAGATGGAAAAATAAATATGAAAAATCACTTGCTGAAGTTGAAAGAGAGAACTAATTATGGTGAAGGAACAGACAAAAGAGACAAAAGGCTAGGGCTCTTCAGGGATTGATATTAGCTCTAGGCTTACTTAACACTTTTACAAATAATCTGGAGAAAGGCAATACTAGGCCAAATATCAGAGGTTTTAGAGAACGCAAAACTTTGCAGTAGGAAAGAGTCAGTATGCTGGTGAGGGTCCTTAGGGAGGCTCAGGCAGCTCTGTGCATGGGTATGGAGGTCAGTGTGGTTGAGTGTTGAGATGGGCAAATGCAGCAACCCAGGGCTGGTCAGAGTCGTGTGTGTGTGTGTGTGTGAGACTTTAAAGCAGTGACTGTTTTCCTTTTTGAAGAGTACTGTGAAAATCTGATTAAAGTTACAAACTTTTTCCTAAAGAAAAAGTTCATAATCCTCATAGCAAGAAATTATATTTCAAGATGGTGATCTTGAACTAGATTAAAAGTCCAAAATAATTTTCCTTAATCTATTTATTCAATGAGGGAACAAATATTTACTGAACTTCAGTTATAATCTTGGCCTTATATAAGGTACTGGAAACACGAACTTGGTATCTAACCTTGTGTAAGTTACAATCTGGGCAGGAGATAGATCACCAAGCATTTGTGCTGTAATGTGATAACTGTTCCCACCCCCCTTGCTAAAGCGCTGTGAGAGTGCCTCAAGAGGCATCTAATTCATATTTGAGGGGCGAAATGGGAATTTCAGAGATGGCTATGAGGGGGCATCTAATTGACATCCAATGGTTCAATTCAGTTCAGTCGCTCAGTCATGTCCAACTGAGTGACCCCATGAATCGCGGCACGCCAGGCCTCCCTGTCCATCATCAACTCACGGAGTTCACTCAAACTCACGTCCATCGAGTCAATGATGCCATCCAGCCATCTCATCCTCTGTCGTCCCCTTCTCCTCCTGCCCCCAATCCCTCTCAGCAGCATCAGAGTCTTTTCCAGTGAGTCAACTCTTCGCATGGGGTGGCCAAAGTACTGGAGTTTCAGCTTTAGCATCATTCCTTCCAAAGAAATCCCAGGGCTGATCTCCTTCAGAATGGACTGGTTGGATCTCCTTGCAGTCCAAGGGACTCTCAAGAGTCTTCTCCAATTACTTGGGTTTCTCTTACCTTGGGTGTGGGGTATCTCTTCATGGCTGCTTCAGCAAAGCACAGCCGCTGCTCCTTACCACCGCCGTTCCTGACTTTCAACGTGGGATAGCTCCTCTAGGCCCTGGTGCAGCCACGGATCCTTGGGTTGCTCCTCCCGGCCGCCAGCCCAGGCCTCGGGCGTGGGTGGCTCCTCCCAGCTGCCGCCCCTGGCCTCGGGCTCGTGGTGGCTCCCCAGGGTCACTGCCCCTGGCCTCAAGCTCAAGGTGGCTTCTCCCGACTGCCCCTGACCTCGGACGCGGGGTGTCTCCTCCCGGCCGCCACTGGCCTCGGATGCGGGGTAGCTCCAACCAGCTGCCGCCCTGACCTCAGATGCCGGATGTCTTCTCCCGGCTGCCACTGGCTTCGGATGTGGGGCAGCTCCTCCCGGCCGCCGCCCTGACCTCGGACGCGGGTGTCTCCTCCAGGGCCGCCACTGACCTCAGACGCGGGGTAGCTCCTCTCGGTCGCCACCCCGACCTCAGCACAGGGTAGCTCCTCTCAGCCGTTTCTGCGCCATCGCAGCCTGGCACTCTAGGCTGCTGCCCCCGACCTTGGACATGGGGCAGCTCCTCCCGGCCACGCGTGCGCCAGCCCGGCAGTGATTTTGGAGCCCCCAAAAATAAAGTCTGACACTGTTTCCCCTGTTTCCCTATCTATTTCCCATGACGTAATGAAACCAGATGCCATGATCTTCGTTTTCTCAATGTTGAGCTTTAAGCCAACTTTTTCACTGTCCTCTTTCACTTTCATCAAGAGGCTTTTTAGTTTCTCCTCACTTTCTGCCATCAGTTCAATTCAGTTGCTCATTCGTGTCCGACTCTTTGCAACCCCATGAATCACAGCACGCCAGGCCTCCCTGTCCATCACTGTCTCCCGGAGTTCACTCAGACTCACGTCCATCAAGTCAGTAATGCCATTCAGCCATCTCATCTTCAGTCGTCCCCTTCTCCTCCTGCCCCCAATCCCTCTCAGCATCAGAGTCTTTTCCAGTGACTCAACTCTTCGCATGAGGTGGCCAAAGTACTGGAGTTTCAGTTTTAGCATCATTCCTTCCAAAGAAATCCCAGGGCTGATCTTCAGGATGGACTGGTTGGATCTCCTTGCAGTCCAAGGGACTCTCAAGAGTCTTTTCCAACACCACAGTTCAAAAGCATCAATTCTTCAATGCTCAGCTTTCTTCACAGTCCAACTCTCACATCCATACATGACCACTGTTAAACCTTGACTAGACGGACCTTTGTTGGCAAAGTACTCTGCTTTTTAGTATGCAGTCTAGATTGGGCATAACTTTTCTTCCAAGGAGTAATCGTCTTCTAATTTCATGGCTGCAGTCACCATCTGCAGTGAAAAGAAGTAAATAGAAATTCTAGAGTTGAAAAATAAAAAATATGAAAACAAATTGATGGGTAAAATGATGGTTAAAATGTCAGTATAGGTAAAACCCAACTGGTGAACTTCCTAATGACTTGGAAGACAGGTCATTAGAAAATATCCAGTCAGAAACACAGAGGGGGGGAAAAGGAGAAAAAAATGTAATGAACGTGAGGCACCCAAATATGTTCACTAGCACTGACCAAAAGATGTAGATGGGAGGATACATATGTAACTGAAAGAGTTGAAATTAACTATATATTTTATTTGACCCATTATTAAATAAAATATTATTTCAACATGTAATAACATGAAAATGTTCTTATGGGTACTTTGCTTTCGTTTACTCAGGCAAAGTATGTTTTACACTTGGCCACATCTCAGTCTAGACTCTCCATGTGGCTGTGGCTGCCATATTGGCAGGTCAGGTCTATGTGTGTGTGGTTGGGACCCCAGAAGGAATAGAAAGTAGTTAGAAGGAATATTTTTTAGAAGATTAGGTAGGAAAGGGAATGAATACAGCTAAGTATTGGTAGCTGGAACATGAGGGAGTATATGGCGTTAAAGGAAGAAATGAGAGAAGCCCTCTCTAAGGGCAATACTGAGGGATAGACTTGGAGATGAAGGTGTAGGTGGCTTTGACTTTGGAGGAGACAAGAAGATTGAAGGCAGTGTCCAGAGGTAGTAATATGCCAGCATTTTTAAAAAAACATCAAGGAGAGTAGTATGTGATGGAGGGATTAACAGAGAAATGAGATTAGGTCAGAGAAGCAAAGGGGAGCCAGATCACATAAAACCTTGATAGACTTCTTAAAGTTTATTTAGAGATAAAGAATACATAGGCATACCTCATTTTATTATGCTTCAAAGACTCTTTGGTGGCTTTAACTCGATTGAAAGTTTGTGGCAACCATGCATAGAACAAAATCTCTTGGCACCGTTTTTTCAGTAGTATTTGCTCATGTCGTGTCTCTGTGTCACATATTGCTAATTTTGTCAGTATTTCATACTCTCCATTATTATATTTGTTATGGTGATCTGTGAACTTTGATGTTACTGCCACTCGCTGAAGGCTCAGATGATAGTTTCTTAGCAATGAAGTATTTTTAATTTAAAGTGTGTACATTTTTAAGACATAATGCTGCGAACACTTAATAGACTACAGGATAGTATAAACATAATTTTTATATGCACTGAGAAACCAAAAAATTTGTGTGACAGCCTCTATTGCTTTACTGCAGTAGTCTGGAAGCAAACCCATACTATTTCCGACACATGCCTTTATCTCTGCCTTTTCATGTTCTGTTTATTCTCTTCATATTATTGAACTACAACAAACAATGCCAGTTATTTCTCCACCAAAAATGAGTTTGTTCAGAATCAATAAGGATTGTAATTCAGGGTTTGCAACTATGGCAAGCTAGGTGCAAGTTCCCACACAGGAGGGAGAGAAGACTCTTCCAAAGTGGGGAAGGAAAGCCGAGAGGGCTGTAGTAAGCAAAGATTTTACAGCAGGAACTGGGAGTTTGAAGTAACAGTGGCTTTTCATTGGCTCATTGGTGATAGTCTCATTATCTGAGTCCTTGCCAGGCAAGAAACGCGGTCTTCTCTCTCTGGCTGTGCTGGGTCTCTGCCGTGGCATGCAGGTTCTTCACTGCCACGCTGGCATTCTCTGGTTGCAGCCAGCAGGCGCTGCTCTGATTGCAGTGCACAGGCTCTTCATTACCGTGCGTGGTCACATTGCAGAGCACTGGCTCTGGGTACTCAGGCTCAGTACTTGTGGTTCACAGGCTTAGTTGCATGATGCCCTTTGGGAGCTTAGTTCCTGGACCAGGGGTCAAACCCATGTGCCCTGCACTGGCAAGCAGATTCTTAACCACTGGCTGCAGCGTGCGCGTGTGCTCTCCTGGTCAGCTCTTTGAAACCCTTTGGGCTGTAGCCCACTCTGCTGTCCGTGGGATTTTTCAGGCAAGAATACTGGAATGGGTTGCCATTTCCTCCTCTCGGGGATCTTCCTAACCCAGGGATCGAAGCTGCATCCTCTGTATCTCCTGCTTTGCAGCAGGTTCTTTACCCCCTGAGCCCTCAGGGAAGCCCTATTAACCTCTGGACTACCAAGGACATTCCAGGAAAGGTAGTCTGTCTTCTTCCTATTGAGCGCTGATATTGTTATGGTGTGAGAACTCCCCCTTTGGCCTCCCAACTCTAGTTTAATTGAGGTTTCTCTTTATTCATTTTTACTGTATTAAGATTGGGGATCTTAAAGCTTAAAAACTGGCTTTGGTTTTTCTTCTGTTGTTAATTGAAAGAATACTTCCTAAGACTGACTGATTAGTAAATTCATGCAATGCCATCAGAAGTGTGGCCCTAAGCATGCAGTATGAAGAGTCTGGGCAACTGTGTGTTTGTTTGGAGACTGACTTTCAGAAGTCCCTTTCCCCTAGTCTCTGGGATATGATCACATGTTGTTATTTAGTCACTAATGTGACCCCATGAACTGTAGCCCATCAGACTTCTCTGTTCGTGGAATTTCCCGGGCAAGAATACTGGAGTGGGCTGCCATTCTCCAGGAGGTTTTCCTGACCTAGGGATTGAATTAACATCTCCTGCTTGACTGGCGAATCCCTTACCACTGAGCCACCTGGGAAGTCCTCTATTAGCATAGTTTTTTTTTCTATCCAGCGTTTCTCATGATGTACTCTGCGTAGAAGTTAAATAAGCAGGGTGACAATATACAGCCTTGACGTACTCCTTTTCCTATTTGGAACCAGTCTGTTGTTCCATGTCCAGTTCTAACTGTTGCTTCCTGACCTGCATATAGGTTTCTCAAGAGGCAGGTCAGGTGGTCTGGTATTCCCATCTCTTTCAGAATTTTCCACAGTTTATTGTGATCCACACAGTCAAAGACTTAGGCATAGTCAATAAAGCAGAAATAGATGTTTTTCTGGAACTCTCTTGCTTTTTCGATGATCCAGCAGATGTTGGCAATTTGATCTCTGGTTCCTCTGCCTTTTCTAAAACCAGCTTGAACATCTGAAAGTTCACTGTTTATGTACTGTTGAAGCCTGGCTTGGAGAATTTTGAGCATTACTTTACTAGTGTGTGAGATGAGTGCAATTGTGCGGTAGTCTGAGCATTCTTTGGCATTGCCTTTCTTTGGGATTGGAATGAAAACTGACCTTTTCCAGTCCTGTGGCCACTGCTGAGTTTTCCAAATTTGTTGGCATATTGAGTGTAGCACTTTCACAGCATCATCTTTCAAGATTTGAAACAGCTCAACTGGAATTCCATCACCTCCACTAGTTTTGTTCGAAGTGATGCTTCCTAAGGCCCACTTGACTTCACATTCCAGGATGTCTGGGTCTAGGTGAGTGATCACACCATCCTGATTATCTGGGTCGTGAAGATCTTTTTTGTACAGTTACTTTCAAAATTTCACCCAAAAAAGTCTAGAAAGATATCTTTATTATAGCTATATTGCAAACATGTATATCTTTAGGTCTGATATACCTCATAATAGGTACAGGGGAATAAAGCAAGTAATATGAACAGAAGGACAAGAGCACTTTTTAAGTGTGTGATATTTTGGACTAGAAGGCAGAGACTAAGTGAGAGTCAATGTAATGTTGACAAAGACTTACCAAATCTCTCAGTACTAGAATAAAAGAGATTGTCCTTGAAACTTGACCTGGGTAACTTCCTTATTTCCCTAAGTAAATAAGCTTCAGGACTCATTATCCTAAAGATGATGCTAGAAGCAAATATTAATGGAAATTAAGATTTTAGAAAGAGTACCAAAATAATCTATTTCATGTTTAAGGCTCCCAGGTGGCATTAGTGGTAAAGAATCCACCTGCACTGCAGGAGATACAAGAGATACGGGTTCCGTCCCTGGGTCAGGAAGATCCCTGAAGGAGGAAATGGCACCCCACTCTAGTATTCTTGCTTGAAAAATTCCATGGACAAAGGAGTCTGGTGGGCTACAATTCATGAGCTTGCAAAGAGTCAGACACAACTCAGTGACTGAGCACAGCACTGCCAAGCGTAGCCAGTCTTTATTAGTTGGGGCTTCCCACGTGGCACTAGTGGTGAAGAACCCACTTGCCAATGCAGGAGACTTGGCTTTGATCCCTGGGTCGGGAAGATTCCCTGGAGACGGGCATGGCAACCCACTCCAGTGTTCTTGTCTGGAGAATGCCATTGACAGGGGAGTCTGACAGGCTACAGTCCATAGGGTCTCAAGGAATAGGACACGACTGAAGCGACTTAGCACACACGCACAATGATGACTTAACTGTCATAGCAAACAAATCCTGGAGTTTCACTGACTTAATGCAGTACAGGTTAATTTCTCTCCCACATGAGGTCCAGGATAGGTTAGAAGACCCCTTTCCATGATGTATCTACACCCTCTAGAAGACTACAGTCTCTGCTGAAGGGAAGGAGGGAAGAAGGAGACACTTTGGCTAACTGCTTTATCCTTAATGTGACAAACGTCACTTCAGCTCAGTTAGAGACCATAACTGGTCACATGGCCCCAACATAATCGCAGAGCAGTTCAGGGAGTACAGGAAGGTACCTGAAATACTTGGTGAGCGCTGTCTCTGCTGCACCTTTCAGTACTACTTTCTTTGTGGACAAGTGTCAGCAAAACCATTTGGTGGCCTAAGAAAGGACCTTGTGTGTGCACCCCTGCACACACGCACATGCCTCCCTGTTTTCCAGGGTTTGCCAAAACAAGAAACTCCCACCAGAGAAATCGAGCTCTATCTGAGAGATTGCTGGATAAAAGGGAAGCAGATGGTTTGTTGTACAGAAATGTGCTATTAGAATTTCTGTTCCTGGCCCTTTGTCCTTCCCCAGGATAGAACTAGGGTGATGGGCTGAGTAGCACACTGTTGGTACCGCTAACAAAATGGGAAGGTAAGGAGGAAGAAGAGCAGGTGTTTCTCCCAGGGAGAAGAGAAGTCTGCATTTAGACATGAAGGATTTGAAGAAAGAGAAGATGGCATCCTACACACAGAGAGAAACTGGGGTCTGCAGCTCAGAGAAGTGCTTAGCATAGAAGTGTCAGGTTTGGAGCCAGAAGCCTACAGGTGAAGCCACGGGCACAGAAGGAAGTGCCAGCAGTTAAGGTTGACTTGAGAGGGAGTGAGGTTGGAGCTCAGAGGATCACAGGGTAGAAGTGAAGGAGCTATATGACTGTAGGGGCAGGAAGGATATCCAGAGAGGTTTGGAAGGAAAAGGAAGACAGAGAGTAGGTCTTTCCACCCAGTTTGGAGATGAGAAAGCCCAGGTGTGGGTCGGACTGGGCATTCTTCACCTGAAAACCTTCCGGTGGGTAAGGGACCCACAAGGCTGAGTCGTCCACTGCTCGTGTTTCTGACCTTGTTTCTGCTGCTTTTGCCTTGGCTGGCTTGTCAGCTGCCCCAGCCTCTCTGCTACTCCTAGAACACCCTCGTCTGCACCTGTTGTTGCTTTTGCCTGAAACTTTGTTCTTTCCAGAATATATGCTTGTTGACCCTGTTTTCCTGCCGATCACTGCTCCATTTTCTCCTGACCCGAGAGGCTCACTCTGACCATCCTTTGTAAAGTAGTGACTCCAGCCCTCGGTGTGTTTACTTTGCCCTTTTTCTCCACTATGCTGACCACCCTCTGACGTATGATGTCTTGTTTTATTTGTCTCTTGTGACTCTCCCCTGCCTCACCCCCAGACCACAGGCTCACGAGGGCAGGAATGTTTTCAGTTTTTCTGTTTGCTCTTTGTAGAAAAAGGTGTGATTGATAATGGGGGTTCAGTAACTGTTGCATAAATGAATGGATAGAAAAATGGTCCTTTGTGGTCACCTATATTCTATTTTTTCCTTTTTTTATTAAAATACAGTTGAGTTCTCTAGTATTGTGTTAGTTTCATGTGTACAACAAAGTCATTCAGTTATATATGTGTATATGTTTGTATATATAATTTTTCAGATTATTTTCCTTTATAGGTTATAATAAGATATTGAATATAGTTCCATGTGCCATACAGTGAATCTTTGTTGCTGATCCATTTTGTGTATAGTAGTTTGGATTTGTTAATCCCAAATTCCTAATTTAGCATTCTCCCCTACCTTCCCCTCTGGTAACCATAAACTTATTTTCTATGTCTGTGTCTGTTTCTATATTATATAGATTTGTTTGTATTATTTTTTAGATTTCACATATAAGTGATATGTAATATTTGTCTTTATTACATGTATATTTCATTTTTAATGAGAATATTTTAACACTCCCAAGAAAAGGACATATGGTAATTCTCAGTTTATATAAATTTAGCTTCAGGAGTCATTATTTTTGTCATTCTGTCTCAGTGAACACTTGGGAGCACTGTTGGGGACCGCTTCACCATGCCATCTGAATTCTCTTAGATCTGTTAGTCCTTGCTGGGTATTATTTTGTGTTGTTCATAGGAAATAAATTGCTTCAAGCTGATATAAGGAAATAAGAATATTTGCTTACTTCCTATTTTTAAAGGAAACAGAAGTACAGCTTATTGTGCTTCTTTTTGTCAAAATATACAATTACAGTACTTTTTATGCACCATTTTGACATCACTTGTTTTTCGCATATTCATTCCATAATGTTTTTAAAGCAGATTTTTAAGATGAAAGGAATATTTGCTGGTGCTTTGTTATCTTTAGTATCATTAAATTTAATTTCACAGTCAAGTTGCTTCAATAACTGCTAAGTTCTAAATTTCTGATTTCCAGATGTAGCACGTTTTCATAGAAGGTTCATTGTTAGTATTTTTGTTTTTTTTTTTTTTTTCCTTTTTTTTATTAGTTGTTTTGAGGAAGTAAAACAGTTTTGTTTTCCTTCATTAGAAAGACATCATTGTAAGTTATTTTAAGTCTTTCAAAAGACCACTTTACCACAGGGAATCGGAGCAGTGGGCGGGAAAAGGCTTTAAAACCCGTATTAAGCTCAGAATGAAATTGTAATCAGACAACCAATTATTCAGTTTTCTTAACGATGCACTTTCTAGATGTCAGTGCAGTAACTTGTAGAGAGAAAAATAGTAAGAGTATGAAATGTATTGATACCTTTAAAAAGGAAGACAGTCCCTTGTTTCAGTACTCATCAAATAACCATGCTTCAGTTTATGCATGTTTGGGCAAAGGTATTTTATTGAACTTTCCTAGGTGTCTAATTCTTACCAACACATAACGGAATTTTTCTTTCTTTGACCACCAGTATTTAAAATATTAGTTAAAAAACAGCTGGGAGCATTATTTATTTCTAAATAAAATTTTATATAGAAGCAACCATTTTACAAGCACAATTAACATCTGACAGTGAAAGCCTATTAGAGAAGGTAATGGCACCCCACTCCAGTACTCTTGCCTGGAAACTCCCATGGACGGAGGAGCCTGGTAGGCTGCAGTCCATGGGGTCGCTGACAGTTGGACACGACTCAGTGACTTCACTTTCACTTTTCACTTTCATGCATTGGAGAAGGAAATGGCAACCCACTCCAGTGTTCTTGCCTGGGGAATCCCAGGGACGGCGGAGCCTGGTGGGCTGCCGTCTATGGGGTCGCAGAGAGTCGGACACGACAGAAGCGACTTAGCAGCAGTAGCAGCAGCAATCATTCATTATTCCTAACCCCTTTCTTTAAATATCAAAAGATTAGTGTAATCAACAAATGCCTCGGTGATTTAAAGTTGTTTTTAAATACCGTGAACACTTGTCATTGCTTTTGTCAAAAGGTAATCTTTGTTCATAGCTTGTGTGGAAGTGGAACCTCAGATTCCAGATAGTTCCAGTGGTGAGCCTGAAACAGGAGTCTCAGTCGCTGACGGGAGGACTGATTCTTAGGCCTGTCACATGTTACAGTACATGTCTGTCTCAGCCAAAGGGGCAATACAATCTCCTGGTAGCTGTAATGATTAATGCGCATTCACACATTGCCTGTTTGTGGTGATATTTAAATAAACACGATAATGTATATATAAACACACACACATAATTATAGATATTGGTATATGAATCTCAATTCCTTCTTTGAAAAGCATTTCTGCCCTCTTGCTTGTTACTGTCAAAATGTAGATTACTTTGAGGATGTATTACTAATAATATTTCATATTGATGTGTCTAAATTTTTACAGCTATCACTGGGTTATGTAACCCTCAATATACCACATACTAGTCAAAGTAAATGATTCAGAAATTTAGACTTAAGATAATCCAAATCTCTTGGGATGTAATTCCTTAATCTATTTGAAATACAATTCAAGTTTTATTTTACAAGTAACTAGGATACAATTACAAGCCCATACATCTCAATTAATACATCTCAACTAATAAAATGAGAAGATTTTTTGGTTTCTTCATTAAGGGTTTGCATAAAATCAGAAGCCTACTTATCACATACAAATAGAGAAAACATAAAGCGCTGTAGAAAATTCAGTTTAGCATTACAGAGATTGCTGCAGCCCAACAGCTCTTTATCTGTACTAGTGTATGAAGGCATCCCTAGCAGGGCATCAATTTTCACAGCCATTTGGTAGATTAGAAAGCAACTGTAAACAGTGTAAAACCCCCATTAACTCCTGTCAACATCCTACTTTTTTTTACTCAGTTATGGATTTGTTTGAAATAACAGATCTAAAATGACTGCATCTACATCACAGATTGTATTATAAATATGAATGAACCCACTGTAGCAGGCTGTGTAGCACGGCATGGCAGGCGTTTGTCCTTCCTGTCATGGGAACAGGTTTATGACATCAAGGAACATGGCTCTGTCTCTAAGAAATGACTCCACATGTTCTCAAATGATAATCATGTCAACTGACAGGTTTTCAGAGTGCCCCAAATTTTATATTCAAATATTACACCATTGATAACCATCTGTTGTTTAATGTTTAAAAATCAGTCCATCTGATATGAAATCCAATGAGCTATTTATGAAAAGTGATTATTAATTAAATAATGTGCCATTTTGATTTTAGTAGATTGTCTTGATTGATCTCTGGCTAAAAGCCTAAGATCAAGTTACCATTTCATCTGAACAGGCACTGGTGAATGGGACTGGGTACAGCTAACACAGAATTTCTTTTGAATGAAAGAGAAAAGTTGCCACACCCTTAGCTTTCAAGCTTCAGTAAGGATTTATTTAGTTAGCTGCTGCTTTCTTCCATTTGAAAGATGTGAGAATGTACCTCAGTCTCTGATTTTTATTTTGGTTCTAAAGATAACCACTCTGAGAAGTTTTGGTGGTGGAACAAGGAATTGTTTTAAGTCATTTTTTTTTCTTACTGTTAGATTAGAAGAAAGTGTACTAGTGCATATCTTTTTAATTGCTTGATTCAGCTTGAATTGTCATTCTTTTTTTAGATAAGGGTCATTTTATCCTACTACTTAATGTCCTTTTGTTAGCATACTCTTACTTTTGTAAAAGTTTAGTACTAACTTCTTAAGTACATCTTTTAGTCTTCAGAAAGAGTAAATGCATGTTTTAGTATCAGAACCTTCAATCAAATTGGGTTTTGACAGTTCACTTAATAGAAGATCCTTCTCACCTGATTGCTGACCTCTCTTTGTTAGGAGCTTTGCTGTTCACTTTTCTGATGCTTAGGAGGACGGGCAGTGGGCACTGATAGAGCTATTTGTTTCACGACTTTCACATGAGAAGTACCATATTTAATGCTTTACATACCTTCTATTATCTCATTTAACAATTCTCCTTTTAACTGGTAAATATTTGAAGTGGAAATTATTTGAACATATTGAACAGTGGGTTATTTCCAAATACATAGTTTATTTGCAAATACAAGTCCCAAGAGATAATAGAAGGTTAATATTCTCCCCCTGAACTTTTTCATCCTAACTCTAGCCGTCACCTGGGTTCTAGGGCCAAGAAAGATGAGGAAAGTCCCACTGTGCTCATCTCTAAGGGAGAGACATCCATGCTTGTGTCAAGTAAATATCAGCACCCAGCAGTATTTACTGCTCACCCCCTTTGCCTGTAAATGGAGCTGGCCACATTATGTGTGTGTGCATACTCAGACATGTTGGACTCTTGGGACCCCATGGATTGTACCCCACCAGGCTCATCTGTCCATGGGATTTTCCAGGCAAGAATATTGGAGTGGGTTGTCCTTTCCTACTCCAGGGGATCTTCCCAACCCAGGGATAGAACCCATGGCTCCTGCATTGGCAGCCAGATTCTTTACCACTGTGCCACCTGGGAGGCTACATTATAGCTACAGCAATCCTGTTCTTCAAGTTGAGACATAAGGCACGATGAAGCCTAACTAGAAACCTACAAAATATATTCATTAGAAGCTGTGGCAGTGATTCAACGTTAGAAAGATGATCAGTATGTTCATTTTTATCAACTGTAGCACTTTATGATGCTTACGGAAATATTCTTGGTAAATTATTCAATCAAATAAATTTTACATGAAGGTTTTACTAACAAGTCTAAAAAATTATTTTCAACTAAATTCAGTCAGACAGATGGATTTTGTTCTCCAGGTGGTTGCGTATTTTTTTGCTTGATAACCTATTTGGCAGCACTGTTTTGAACCTGTGAATATTTATATTTCAGGGCCCTCTCAATAATTAAGAAATCCTCATTCAGTACCAGATGTTTCAGATGACTAAACAACTTTGTTTTATTCTATAACTGTATTTTTTTATTCTCTTTTTTTGTTTGTTTTTGTTTTTCATAACATTTCCCTAAGAATTGGGAACAAAGCAAGTATATACTAAAGTCTTCTGTTCACCAAGAAGCTATGTTAAGGCTAATTTCCTTTATTAAGTAGAAATGTGGCATCCCAAGAGCACTGTTTATTATAACAATCTGGTATTTTAGAAGCTATCAAAATTAGTTGGTTTATAATGTTTATAATGTTTTCAGCTCTTAGGTTGTTAAAGTACCCAACTAAGAAACAAATTTAACCTTAGAAACTATGAAAATATGCTTTCCTCCAATGAATTATGTAACTTGTTGATTTAGAGCTTTACATTTTTCAGTTAGGAATTGTGCTACAAATGAAAAATGACATGTCTTTCTTTCTAGTAAGCTAGACCAAAATAAAAATGTATCAACCTCATAATCTTATTCCTGGAATAAAAACTCTGACCCAAGAAGAGATTCTTAATTCTTACAGCAAATAAATCTTCAGTGTCCTCTAGAGGTTGGTGGTCATGCACAATTCTCTGAGTGTTTTGCCAGTCTCTGATTTTGTTTTACTTTGATTAGATCTAGTCAAAGACTTATTTTTCTTAGTATTATTGAGGTTAATTATTGGTTATTAATTTCAAGGCCAAGAAATTTAACAGTTTCTCATATCATGGTAGGCAAATTGAGGGTGGAGTATTAAGCTGCTGTGGTTTATAGATAGCACCACAGGAATAATCCAGAATCACTAAAATAAAACTTATTTGAACAATCACATTTTTCAGGATATTGCTAAAAGGATTTATTTCTCTTTGTGGAGAATTTAGAATGTTGTATGCTAAAAAGATTATCATTTCATGTTTTATTTCAGAAAATATTTCATTGAAAATTTACTTATGGCCTTTTAAAAATGAGGATTATAAATATCCTTTAAAATTCAGATAAAAGAAGTCTGTGAGTCTGTTTTGTAAATAAGTTCATTTGTATCATTTTTTAGGTCCCACATACATATGTATTAGATGGCTCAGTTCAGTTCAGTCACTCAGTCATGTCCGACTCTTTGCGACCCTATGATCCACAGCACACCAGGCCTCCCTGTCCATCACACACTCCCAGAGTTCACCCAAACCCATGTCCATTGAGTGACCAACCATCTCATCATCTGTCGTCCCCTTCTCCTCCTGCCCTCAATCTTTCCCAGCATCAGGATCTTTTCCAGTGAGTCAGCTCTTCACATCAGGTGGCCAAAGTGTTGGAGGTTCAGCTTCAACATCAGTCCTTCCAATGAACACCCAGGACTGATCTCCTTTAGGATGGACTGGGTGGATCTCCTTGCAGTCCAAGGGACTCTCAAAAGTCTTCTCCAACACCACAGTTCAAAAGCATCAATTCTTCTATGCTCAGCTTTCTTTATAGTCCAACTCTCACATCCACACATGACCACTAGGAAAATCATAGCCTTGACTAGACGGACCTTTGTTGGCAAAGTGATGCCTGTGCTTTTTAATATGCTGTCTAGGTTGGTCATAACTTTCCTTCCAAGGAGTGAGCATCTTTTAATTTTGTGCATGAAGTACTCAAATTTGTCATATAATTTTGTAACAATTTGCTTTGTCTTTTTATTTAAAAAAACACTATATAGTTTTCACTATTTTGTAGGTATCACATACTTTTTGAATTTTGCATGAACTTTATTACTTTGCTCTAAGATTGGGAAGTATGCTATTTTTGCTCTCCAGTTTGTTTTCATGTTAGATTGCAGTACTAAGATACTAAATATTATATGATGCTACTTAAAGACTATCAAAAGAGCTCTTGCCTTCAATTGTTTTTACAACTGGGAGAGAAGACTTTGCACTGATAACTCTCTTCATTCTTTGAACTCAGGACATATACTATAAAAGCTGAGTTCAGGTAGGTTATCCATTTTAAATATAGTAGTATAGACTAACAAGGACCTACTGTATAGCACAGGGAATTTTGCTCTATATTAAGTAACAACTTAAATTGGGAAAAGAACTTGAAAAAGAAGAGATACGTGTATATATATTACTAAATCACTTTATACCTAAATTTATGCAACATTGTTAATCATCTATACTCCAAAAGTTAAAACTGAATTTTATGACAAGGACCATCAGAGAGATGCACATCTCGGCAGGTCACACTCCTGCTTAATATCTGTCAGTGGCCCCCGGTGGCTCTTAGAGTAAGATCCCAGGCCGCTCCAGGTCTCAGCTGAGTGACTGAATCACTCGCCTTAGGTCACGCATTCTAACCACAGGAGTCTGCCACACACAGGCTTTATGCAGAGTTTTCTGCCTGGAATGATGTTCTCCCATTAAACCTGCATCACTAAGTCTTTAATTATCTTTCTGGTCTCAAATATTATTTTCTCACTGAAGCATTCCTATAACTGCCTTGTCTCTGAAACTTAAGTCAGGTCCCCTGTTACACTTCATAACTGCATCCTTTACTTTTCCTTCATTGCATTTACAAGTTATAATTACATATTTGTTGGATTATTTGTTTAATGCCTGCCTCTCCCAATAGAACATAAGCTCTATGATTAAAGAAAGAGTTGGAGTCAGAGGAAAGACTTTATTATATTCAGTATTTCACACTCTTGACAGGTAAATTCGAACAAAATAATTCCCAAGGAGCAACACAGAGCCCGCCAACCATAAAATTCAGGAGAGGCTCTTTCTGTCACAGAGGAGGTGCATAGACTGATTTTCAGAGGCCTCATAGAGAAGGGGCGCTGGTGTTAGGTGGTTTTTATATGGAAAGTGTGTGTACTAACTGTTCATTTGGGACATGTCTCTTGACCACTCGGAGCTTCAGTTTCCTGTGGTAGAAAACCTGAAGTTCTGTGGTTATAATATTGTCAGCCTCAAACAGAAAAGAGTGAGACTTGGACTCTAACTTTCTTTCTTTCCTAGAAAGTGGGTTATAGTTGGGAACCATGCTGAGGATTCCAGACCGCCAAGAGTATAGAGCTTCTTGTTTTGGAGGGATGGGGTGCGATATAGAAGGGCTGGAGGAGGGACACAATTAGAAACTGATAATCTCTTTGGCTCCAAATTTACCATGTTATCAATATTTATCATTTACACCCCTTTTTAGCATCCCACTCCTAAACCTCAGCCCTCCTTTTGCTCACCAAAATTTTATTGATAAATTCTCAGAATTCAGGAAAATAGCTATGAAAACTGACATTCTTTTCTTGGGCGGGTGGGGAACCACTTTTCTCAAAGCTGTAAGGAATCTGAACCAAGTAAGATAGGAAAAACATAAAATTTAATTCCATTTTTATTTACGAAAAGCATAGAACAGAATACTAACAACTACAGCTGGGGTATCCTATATTCTGAATTTTATGTGTGGATTTTTAAAACCCTTTTTAACTTGCCTTAGGCTGAATGAAGTCCTAATGAGTACATTGCATAAGCTTCACGCTGAAGGGTCAGGATTATTTTTAACTAGTGCTTATAATGGATCAGTGGACTGTGTCCTTTTGTTTATATTACACATGAAAGAAGCATAGTTTGCTTAGTCCTAAACACTCTACTTCAACCATCTGCAAATGGATATGTACTTGAATATTAAAAAATTCCTGGTAAATGTAAAATGTGCTTGAGCAGAAACACTTTCCTTTTTGTCTCCTTTCCGTTTCTCTAGCTTTGCTTCCTCTCTTTTAGGTTATTAGTTCTACATGCATTAACTAAAATTGATCTGTGTGCACACTGAAGTATCAGATGAACTTTTATTTTTAATTTCCTGAAGCATGTGTTTACAGTGAAATGGTTTCTTATAGTGAAAAAAAATCATAATTTTGCTAATGTAAAAGCACATTAGTTTAACAGAAGTAAGCATAAGAAAATTATTAAGATACGCCAACTTTTATTTTACATGCTGATCCTTTATCATATTTCCTAAAACACTAAATATTATTAGGCAAGCTCTTATCATCTTTGATTTCATATAATTTATCAAAATATTGGTTAAGGTTAATAATGCAACACACAGAGTTAAAAACAATACTTATGAAATGAGATAAGGAGGCAGAAATCTCCATTCTCCATGCAGGGCAGGAATCTTTGTAACTTTTTGGATCTAGTCATCCTCTTTCCTTTGGAAAAGCCAAGAAAATAAGATAGTCCAAGAGGCCTCAAGATGGACCGACTTTGCTTATATACTAATTCTGATCCTTTTGGGGGTTGGGGTGGGGTAGCGTTCACTTTGCTGAAGAACTTTTTTCTCTTTTTCTGTTGAAGTATATTGAAGTACAGTTGATGGACATGAACTTGGGCAAACTTCGGGAGATGGTGAGGGACAGGGAGGCCTGGCGTGCTGCAGTCCATGGGGTCGCAAAGAGACATGACTGGGCGACTGAGCAACAACAGCAACAACACAGTTGATTTACAATGTTGTGTTAATTTCATGTGTACAACAAAGTGATTCATTACGCAGATATATAATCTTCTTTTTCAGGTTATTTTCCCTTACAGGTTATTATAAAATATCAAATATAGTTCCCTGAGCTTCTTTCTTATTCCCTGCACACCTTAAGTACATATTATAGTCTGCATTTCACAGGTTATCTTTTTTTTTTTTTCCTCTTGGTATCAAGAAAAAGATCTTGTTGGTCATCTATTTTATATATAATATGCATATTTTAATCCTGAACTCCTAATTTATCCCTTTCACCCCTCCCCACTTTGGTAACCATGAGTTTGTTTTCTATGTCTGTGGGTCTATTTCAGTTTTGTATATAAGTTCATTTGTATCATTTTTTTTTAGAATCCATATTATAAGTGATATCATGTGTCTGTCTTTCTGTCTGGCTTACTTCACTCAGTATGATCATCTCTAGGTTCATCTATGTTGCCTCAAATGGCGTTGTTTCATTCTTTATTATGCTGAGTAATGTTCCATTCTATAAATGCACAACCTTCAAAATAGGAAAAATTTGCAAGCAATGCAGCCGAGAAGGGACTGATCTCCAGAATATGCAAACAGTTGACACAACACAATATCAAAAAAAAACGACTCTCTCCCTTTTTTTCTTGATGAGTTTTGACAATGTTGATTATCTTTTCGAAGAACTAGTTTTTACTTTCATTGATCTTTTCTATTAATTTCTTCATTTTTTTTTTTTCATGTATGTCTGCTCTGATCTTTCTGATTTCTTTCCTTCTTTGGGATTGTTTATTTCTCTTTCTTTAGTTATAAGGTTGGTTGTTTATTTGTGATTTTTCTTGTTTTCCTGAGGTAAGATTCTATTACTGTCAACTTCCCTCTTAGAACTGCTTTTGCTGCATTGCACCAGTATAGGAGATGTAAGAGACTTGGGTTCAAGCCCTGAGTTGGGAAGATTCCCTGGAGAAGGAAATGGCAACCCACTTCAATATTCTTGCCTGGAGAATCACATGGAGAGAGGAGTTCATAGGGTTGCAAAGATTCAGACACAACTGAAGCAGCTTAGCACACATGGGTTTCGGATCCTTACGCTTTCATTGTCATTTGTCTCTAATATTTTTTTATTTCCTCTTTGATTTCTTTGGTGATCCATTAGCTGTTTAATAGCGTATTGTCTAGCCTCTATGTGTTTGTGTTGTTGACAGTTTTCGTGTTTGTTTTTTTTTTTTCTTGTAGTTGATTTCTAGTCTCAGAGCTTTGTAGTGGGAAAAGATGTTTGATATGATTTCAATTTTCTTAAATTTACCAAGGTTCACCTTGTGGTACAGCGTGTGATCAGTCCTGGAGAATGTCCCATGTGCACTTGAGAAGAATGTGTATTCTGCTGCCTTTGGATGGAGTGTTCTGTAAATATCAATTAAGTTCATCTGGTCTAATGGTTCATTTAAAGCCTGAGTTTCCTTATTGACTTTCTATCTGGACGATCTGTCCATTGGTGTAAGTAGGGTTTAAAGTCGCCCAACCTTATTTTGTTACTGTCAAGTTCTCCTTTTATGGCTGTTAGTATCTGCCTCGTATATTAAAATGTTCCTGTGTGTGCATATATATTTACAACTGTTATATCTTCTTCTTAGATGGATCCCTTATTCATTATATGCTATCTTTATTTGTCTCTTGTAAGAGTCTCTGCTTTAAACTCTATATTTTGTCTTCTATGTTATTGCTACTCCATATTTCTTTTGATTTCCATTTGCTTAGAATACATTTTTCCATCCCCTCACTCTCTGTCTGTATGTATCCCTAGATCTGAAGTAGATCTCTTGTAGACAACATATATATGGGTCTTGTTTTTGTATCCATTTAGCCAGTCTGTGTCTTTTGGTTGGAACACTTAATCTACTTATATTTAAGTAATGACTGAAATATTTGTTCCATTTTGTTAATTGTTTTGGATTTGTTTTTATAGGTCTTTTTTCCTCTCTTCCATTTTTGTTTTCTTCTCTTCTGATTTGATAACTAACTTTAGTGTTGTATTTTTCCTTTTCCTTTTTTATGTGCATACCTGGTGTAGATTTTTGGTTTACAGTTACCATAAGATTTTGATATAGCAGTCTATATATAAACAAGATTGGTTAAGTTGCTGTCTTTTAATTTCAAACACACTTCCAATATCCTGCTTTGTGTTCTCCTCTTCTTATAATTGCTGTTTTGGTATCATGTTTGCGTGGAGATGATTTCCTACCTTTACTGTATGTTTGGGCCTCCCCAGTGGTTCAGTGGTTAAAAAAAAAAAAAAAATCTGCCTGCAATGCAAGAGGCACAGGAGACACAGGCTTGATCCCTGGGTTGGGAAGATCCCATGAAAGAGGGCATGGCAACCCACTCCAGTGTTCTTGCCCAGGGAATCCTATGGACAGAGGAGCCTGGTGCACTGCAATCCATGGTTTTGCAGAGAACTGGACAAGACTGAAGCAACTGAGCTCACACTGTGTATTTACCTTTACCACTGAGCTTTTCCATTTATAATTTTCTTGTTTCTAGTTGTAGCCTTTTCTTTACTGCTTAGAGAAGTTCCTTTAGCTTTTGTTGCAAAGATTTTTCAACATCTGCAAATCGATCAACCACATCAACAAACTAAAGAATAAAACTATATCATCATCTCAATAGATGCAGAAAAAGCTTTTGACAAAATTCAGCCTCCATTTATGATTAAAAAAAGAAAAACATTCCAGAAAGTAGGCAGAGAGGGAACATACCTCCATGTAGTAATGCCAGATATGACAAATCTACAGCTAGTATCACACTCAGTGGTGAAAAGATCAAAGTGTTTCCTCGGAGGTCAGGAACAAGGCAAGGATTCCAATCTCATCACTTTTATTCACCATAATTTTGAAAGTTCTAGCTACAGCAATCATAGAAGAAAAAGAAGTAAAAGGAATGCAGTTGGAAGAGAAGTAAAACTGTCACTGTTGGACTTCTCTGGTGGTCCAGTGGCTAAGAATCTGCCTTCCAATGCAGGAGACATGGGTTTGATTCCTGGTCCTGGAAGATCCCATATGTCACGGGACAGCTATTCCTATGTGCCACAACGACTGAGCCTGAGTGCCACAGCTACTGAAACATGCCTAAAGCCCACACACCATGCTCTGCAACAAGAGAAACCACCGCAGTGAGAATCCTGCCGCCACAGCAGAGAGTCACCCCCAGCCTCTGCAGCTGGAGAAAGCCTGCACACGGCAGTGAAGACCCAGTGCAGCCAAAACCAAAGTAAGTAAACAAGATGTAGATGACATGATGCTGTATATAGAAACTCCTAACCACGCTATCAGAAAGCTACTAGAACTTAATGAATTTGGTAAAGTTGTGGGATACAAAATTAATACCCAGAAATCTGTTGCATTTCTATACACTAACAATGAAAAATCAGAAAGAGAAATTAAGGAAACAATCCCCTTTACTGTCACATCATAAAGAATAAAATACATCAGAGTAAACCTACCTAAGAAGACAAAAAACCTGTATTGTAAGATGCTAAAAGAACTCAAAGATAATACAAAGAGGTGAAAAGATACACCATGTTCTTGGATTAGAAGAATCAGTATTTTCAAAATGGCTATACTAGCAAGGCAATCTACAGATTCAATACAATCCCTTTTGAATTACCAGTAGCATTTTTCACAGAACTAAAACAAAATATCCTAAAACATGTATGGAACACAAAAGACCGACCACAAATAACCAAAGAAATCTTGAGAAAGAAAAATGGAGCTGGAGGAATTAGATTCCCTCACTTCAAATTATACTACATAGCTATAGTCATCAAAACAGTGTGGTACTGGCACAAAGACAGAAATATAATTCAATGGAACAGGAGAGAAAGCCCATAAATACATCCATGTACCTTTAGTCAATCTACAATAAAGAAGGCAAGACTAAACAATGAAGGAAAGACAGTCTCTTCAATAAATGGTGCTGGAAAAACTGGACAGCTACCTGTAAGAAAAAATGAAATTAGAACATTCTTTAATACCATACACAAAAATAAACTCAGAATAGATTAAATATCTAAATGTAAGACTGAATACTATAAAACTCTTAGAAGAAAAGATGGGCAGAACACTCTCTGACATAAATCACAGCAATATGTTTTTCAAGCCATCTACTAGAGTAATGGAAATAAAAACAAAAATAGACAGGACCTAATCAAACTTACAAGCTTTTGCACAGCAAAGGAAACCATAAACAAAACAAAAAGACAGCTCACAGACTTGGAGAAAATATTTGCAAATGATGCAGGATTAGTCTCCCAGATTTACAAATAGCTCATGCAACTCAATATAAAACACATACACACACACTCACAATCAAAAAATAAACAGCATACCTAAATAGGCATTTCTCCAGAGAAGACATACAGATGGTCAAGAGGCACATGAAAAGAATGCCACTCAATATTGCTAATTATTAGAGAAATGCAAATCAAAATGGCAGTGAGATATTACCTCGCACCAGTCAGAATGGCCATCATCAGAACATCTACAAACAATAAATGCTGGAGAGGAAGTGGAGAAAAGGGAATCCTCCTCCACTGTAAATTGGTACAGCCACTATGGAGAACAGCGGTATGGAGGTTCCTTACAAAACTAAAACTAGAGCTACTAGAGGATCCAGCAGTCCTCCTCCTCGAAGAAAGCGCTGGCACCCCACTCCAGTACTCTTGCCTGGAAAATCCCATGGACAGGGGAGCCTGGTAGGCTGCAGTCCATGGGGTCGCTAAGAGTCGGAACTGAGCAACTTCACTTTCATTTTTCACTTTCATGCATTGGAGAAGGCAATGGCAACCCACTCCAGTCTTCTTGCCTGGAGAATCCCAGGGACGGGGGAGCCTGGTGGGCTGCCGTCTATGGGGTCACACAGTGTCAGACACGACTGAAGCGATTTACCAGTCCTCCTCCTGAGTGTCTTGAGAGCCTTAAGGTTTAGGACCTTCTTTTTCGCCTTTGCACTCCCAGCCCCAGCACCATGACTGGTAAGTGTATAGTAGGCAATCTGTTACCTTTCTTCAGTGCGTGAATTAAGTAACCAATTATATGAAATGTGGAGGTTCAGTCTTCTACTTTGAAACCAGCTGCATTCCCAAAGTTTATTTTTAAATCAGCTGTTTTGAAACTTGCAAAGCAATTTCCCACAGAAACAATGTTATAAATGTTACAAATGATGGGTACCTTCCCAGGCTAGCCCTCAAGAGTCTGTTTAACCCATAATATAGCTGAAACGCCATGCAGTTGTAATGAAAAATAGCAGAAAGCAACACTGGTAAAAATGTGCCATATTTTCATTACAGTAAGTAAATAAATTCCTCTTCTATGTAGAATTGCAATACAGGGAAAATTGTATCAATGGGTAAATGTAATGTGTCTCAGCAACAAGAACTGCATGTAGGCCAAGCTTCTTTCACTAACTTGCCTAGTAAGTCGTTTGGCCCAAGTTTCTACATCTGTGTCCTCCAAACTTGGTATTTCTTGCCTGCTCCCTGAAGAAAGAGCAGAGTATAAGTACACATTGAAACATACAGGGAGAACACTGCAATGTGTATCATGGAATAAAGTACCTACAGACAAATGAAATTAAACCGAAATATAACCATTTAATGGAGTCAGATCTAGGGTTTAAACCTCATTTGGCCTGCCCCCAAAGCTGGGAGCTGTTTAACCATCATGTCATAATGGGTTCTAGGACCCGTGAGTCAATCTTCCTGGGCCTTAGTTTCCTCTTGGGCAAAATGCCATTGGAGTTGATGACGTTCCAGTTCTCAATGTCTATACTTAATACTGTCTGAAAAGAGTGGTTACTTTGGTGCGATTAAAAATGTTCTGGAGGCTAATAAATATGGTCTGAGTTTCTTCAGTTTTCTCTTCTGTGACGAGTTTGCTCCAAGCCCCACTTGCAGAAGGAAATTGCAACCCTCTCCACTACTCTTGCCTGGAGAATCCCATGGACAGAGGAGCCTGGTGGGCTACAGTCTGTGGGGCCACAAAGTATTGGACGTGACTAAGTGACTCACACAAGCCCCACTTGCATACTTTTTATTTTTACTGCTTTATACAGTTGTTTCCTTAGTCTGCTGAGCATGCCTACCTTAAAATCAACATGTTCCCCAACTTCGGCTGTCAAAATCTACATAAGAGTGAACTTCTGTCACATGGCTGTCTCCACCCAAACTTACAGTAGAGCTCTCTTCTCATTCCTTCCCCAGGATTCTGTTCCTTCCCAGGAAGAGGGAAGTTTCTCCACTGATTCTGGAGCACCAGACAGTGTGCCGCTAGCTGTCTGATCCGCTTTCTCCTCTATCAGCAGCCATCTGTCTATGATGACTGCTCTGTTGTTTTTTTATTTTAGTGAAAGCCCTTTTAGTGCCTTCGTCTGTTTTTACCATGCCACCTGTGCTTCCCGCTTCCCCAGCTCATTCATTCCCTCCTTGTGTGCGTGCCAGAGGGGACAGAGTACGATGGATCAGCGGGGTCTGCTGTCCTCCAGACTAGATGCTGGAGGCTCACCCGCTTCTCTCCGACTGGCTGAATGCCTCTTTCCTCCGTCTATTCAAACCCTCTTAATTGGCTGCCCTGTATTTAAACTTCCTAGAATATTTGTGTCCTTTGAAGAGACTTTGCTGGAACAAAGGAAATAAGTTGGTAAATTCTTGAAATATTTAACTTTCCAGAACAAGAGATTCAAGTTTGTCTCTCACACAATCATTGCTTTCCTTCGGTGCCTGAGAGTCAACTAATCTGTAACCCCTTCTAGGGAGACAGCTGTTATTGGGTTAGGCACCATTAGAAGAATGTTTTTTGTGTGCCTTCCCTGATACAATTGGATGTTAAAAAAGTTAGTATTCGATGACCCATGTTATGTTGTCTTGATTATCTTCATATGTTCATCTACATGAGTGTCACTTGTCCTGAACCTTAAGATCTACTAGATGGGACCTTTGTAATAATTTTTAGTAAATTTCCCCTTAAGAAGGATACCCTGCAAATTGTTTCTGAAGTGTCTTAGTCCTGTTATTACTGCAAAGCTCAACTGAGTCCCTGCCAGTGTGAAGCCTGCCTTCACTTAAACTGTCTTCAGGAAGACCTCACTCCTCTGAAATCCTAGTGCATTTGTTGTGTGCACAACTCATCTGGTACTTCCCTGAGACTAAAAAGTGAGCCAGATAAGCACTCCTTTTGTCCATGATCCCTTTCAGACCAGCAATAGTACCTCCAACTTCTTGGTGGTATGTAACTCTATAGCTCATACTTATAGGTGTGCAAAAAAGATTCATTAATTCATTATTCAATTACATATTGGCTTATTTGTAAAGCTGAAGTTTTCAGTGGATCCATATTTTGACCTTTTCAGTTATTAGTGGTTTTTTGGTCTGTTTTCAACTACTCAGTTGCATTTTTACCATCAATAGGTTATGTCTATAAATAGAGATCTAGAGACATTTCTAATGTATTTAGGAAGAAGTTCAGCCTTTGAAATTTCAGATGAATGTTGTGGTAGTGATTAACTGAAGCAAACATATTTTTAAGCAGTTTATCTGGCTGAGGGAAAAAACAACAATAGAGGCATCCCATGTGACTAGAGTTGCAATGACTTCCTTCAAAAATAGTCATTTTAAAGTATTTTGTTTCCTTTTCCCTTAATTTCTCATATATGAATAATATTTACATGAACTCCCAAAGCAACTGGGGAAAGAAAATCTTTGCTGTTGATTTTGGATAAAATATGAGACATTTGCTTTTGTGAATTTTAATCTCAGAAGATTTGAACACAGGGTTTTGTTCTTTGGGCTTCTGGGTCATTCAAAGATTTAAATTTAAATCTTTGGTTTTAATCATTAGAAAGACCACTGAAACACCTAAGTATGACAGTTTCAGTTAATAATATCTATAGAAGCTCATTAGCCTTTTAATTATCATTTTAGTAACTCCCAGATGGGTAATGTCTATCTTTCTATAGGCATTTTATAGAATAATCATCCTAATGTTACACTGCATTGTAGTTCATTATTTCTGTGAGCTTTTAGTTTTACTTGTATTTGCTTAGCAACCAAGTTAATTGTTCAAAAATTATTATTCTAATTAATTATGCTGAATCCTTTAGATACATCATTTCAAAGCACTGAGATGTCAAATTTTGTCCTTTTCGTAAAAAGAGTTAAAACTCTACTTCTTATATTTTTGACCTTATAAAATTCTTTCTCCAAATTTCAAAACCTTATTATCTCAAAGTACATTAACAAATCTGAAAATTCATGTGTTCTTTTAAAATATATACTTGTTGAGGACATATATTAGATGAAAAGTTTCATCAGCTGTAATTTCCTTTTAAATTTTTTTTTTTTTTTTTTTTCTCTCCAAACTAAGTTACTTCTCTCTGGTTTAAATATGTTGGCTGATTTTTAGACTTGGATGAATTTCACTGTAAATTTCTGTTCGATGTGACTTGAGTACCCAGGAGCTGTCAGGATGGCTCAGTGATTTAACGTTGGTGTCCTGCAGCTTTGACTGTAATCAGCAGATGCTGTGGTATTACCATAAATGTTTCCCCAACTGCTTCTGTCAAAAAGAGAAAATTCTTCCTGCCCTGAGTCTGCTGCTTCTGATTAAATTCAGTTTGCCTTCTTTTGCATAATTAATGTCCCATGATGATCTCTAACCTTTTGTTTTTAATATTGCCTTTTGGTCTAGACTCTCTTTATGCAGAGGCTCCACTAAGAGCAGACAAAGAGAAAGGGATGCTGCTTTTACATGAACCCCCAGCGCCCACATGGCTCTGAAGTTGTTTCCGTTTTATATACCATCACTTGTCAAAGATCATGAAAGGTTCTGGTCTTTGCAGTGTTCTCCATTGTTGTGCCACGCTCTGTTCTACTTCTGAAAGCTGTTTCTGCAATGCTTTGGTGCACATGATTTTGCCTGAGGGTGTGTGATGGGATCTGCTTTAGAATGTGCTCACCTGGGTGTATTAACTGTGATAAACCTCTGGCACCAACCAGGCAAAAGCCTTCCTGGTCCACAAAACTTTCTGTACCTCTAGCCCAAAGTTTATCAGACACTGTATTTGGCGCAACAAAGGAAACGTCTACAAAATATGTTAAAAGTGAATGCCCTGTTTTGTCAGTGAAAGCATTCTTTACATTATTTCAATGGGAAAAAAGATTCTTGAATTTATTAAATATCAGCAGCTTTTCTCTGAAGAGCCCAAAGTGCTTCATCATTTTCCTGTTTATTCTATTAGAACCTGTGAGGACGCCTGCTGGCAACCACCTGTGACTCTTTCTTTTTCAAGTAGAACATCGATGTGACTAGACAGTGTTAGGTAAAAGACCAGGACACCAAAAAAGTGTCTAACAGGCTTTTTAACGGCAAAGCGCTATCGGGCGGGGTTCCTGGACCAGAACAAGGCAGGTCGAGGAAGTCTGCGCCCCGACCGTGTTGGGGGTGGCTTTTATACATTCGTTGCGAGGGATGGTCAGGCTAGATGGACAGGGGTTCGGATAGGTCGCCAGGCCGAGGTGTCGCGGGCTGACAGGTCCTTCTGCGTGCCTGGGGTGGGGCGGCTTTAGTGGCGAAGTGTGCTGTCACTGGTCCCCGGGATCTGGGAGGCTCCTTCCGTTAGGGACGTCCCCCGCCAGCGGGAGGGAGAGGAGGGGCGGCCCATCATGGCCCTCGGGGTCCGGCCTTACATTCTGACCCTTTTGATAGGATAAGGGGCGCCGTTATAGCTTCTGGCCACTTCCTGCTGAACTGGGACGTCGCTGGGGCTGAGGGTCGTGGCTGGATCCCGGCGACCTTTAGGGGGCCTCAGGGTCTCTGGACGGGAGCTTGGAGTATGCAGCTACCATCAACATCTGTCCAGTAGCCGTCTGGGTTAGCTCCCTGACCCTCTGGAGGATGATCTGAAAAACACAAGGTCCTATCGACAGGATGAGGAACAAGGCTGCGAGGGGTCCGAGAAGTGGGAGAAGCCATTTTGCCCGAGGTGACTTCCACCATCCGAGAAAGCGAAACCGTCTGACTCGGCCTGTCCAAGTCTGATGCTCTCTTTCAGCTCTCGGACCTTGTTCTGAACTATCCCCGAGGCATTAACGAAAAAAAACAACAGTCTTTCCTTAGGAACTGACAGGTTCCCCCTTTTTCAGCCGTTAGCAGGTCTAGGGCCCTTCGATTTTGGAGAGCCACTGCTGCCAGAGAGGTTATCTGGGTTTGTAATGCCATTAGGGAATCTGCCACCTTGTCCAGTCTCGATTGAGGTCTGGGGACAGCTTATAGTAGAAGTGTGTGGCTAATCCCAATCCTCCCGCCCCCAGTCCCAAGGTTGTGAATAAATTTCCTCCGAGGAGCAGGGGAGCTGCAGCTACTGCCCTCCAGTGGCGGCGGACTGGCTGGATCTGGTCTTCCATTGCCAGAGGATTTGGGGATAGGGGGGTCTCGTCTCAAGCCGTCACAGGCCACTGTGGTTAATGAGGTGTCGTTGGCCAGAACGCAAGAGGCATTGGCTGGGAGGTACAGTATCTCAGTGGTCAAGGGCCCCACTGTCAAGGTTACTTCTGTGGCATTTCGAGTGAGATTTTGGGCCTCTATCCATTTCCTGGGGATCGGTTGGGCAAGGAACGGTCAAGGTCTCAAAGGAAGACAGAGCCAACATGAGAGGTCTGGTGAGGTTTCAGTCAGGGTCTGATAGGTGTCATTGAGGCTGGTGAAAATTTGGGATGAAAAATCTAGGGGTTTGAGCGCCTGATGAACTTGGTCTAGGAGTTTGTTGGGCTCATGGTGTGGATCAGAGACTTCAGTTGCCAACTTTATGAGGTCCTGTTGGACCTTATGTTGGACTTGTTCTCGCCTCTGATCTTGGGCCCCCTTCCCGTCTGTCATTCCGTAGTGAGTTTGCATGCTAAAGCAGAGATCTTTGCCTCCAGCTTTATAGCAATTAGAGGCTGAGCTTGATTTGGCAGTCCCAAGGCTCTTGGCCATCCAATACCATTTACCCCCATGGGAGCACGGCTGGGCAGGTGAGACATAAGAGTCTCGGTGGACATAAGTGTAGGCTGTGAACCCAGTTCCCCAGCGGTCTCGTTTGGTGCAACCCTGGGGGCAGGGTGTAGGTTGTCCCACTCATATTATCATGGTCAGGAGAAACAGTGACAAAAGCATATTTAGTTATGATATTAGGAGGAGAGTGATAAAAGAGAAGAAGTCAGCTTGAGATTCTGTAAAAAGGAGGAAGGTCTCCTGTAAGTGCAGATCAGAAATCCTTGTCCAGTCTCGATTGAGGTCTGGGGACAGCTTATAGTAGAAGTGTGTGGCTAATCCCAATCCTCCCGCCCCCAGTCCCAAGGTTGTGAATAAATTTCCTCCGAGGAGCAGGGGAGCTGCAGCTACTGCCCTCCAGTGGCGGCGGACTGGCTGGATCTGGTCTTCCATTGCCAGAGGATTTGGGGATAGGGGGGTCTCGTCTCAAGCCGTCACAGGCCACTGTGGTTAATGAGGTGTCGTTGGCCAGAACGCAAGAGGCATTGGCTGGGAGGTACAGTATCTCAGTGGTCAAGGGCCCCACTGTCAAGGTTACTTCTGTGGCATTTCGAGTGAGATTTTGGGCCTCTATCCATTTCCTGGGGATCGGTTGGGCAAGGAACGGTCAAGGTCTCAAAGGAAGACAGAGCCAACATGAGAGGTCTGGTGAGGTTTCAGTCAGGGTCTGATAGGTGTCATTGAGGCTGGTGAAAATTTGGGATGAAAAATCTAGGGGTTTGAGCGCCTGATGAACTTGGTCTAGGAGTTTGTTGGGCTCATGGTGTGGATCAGAGACTTCAGTTGCCAACTTTATGAGGTCCTGTTGGACCTTATGTTGGACTTGTTCTCGCCTCTGATCTTGGGCCCCCTTCCTGTCTGTCATTCCGTAGTGAGTTTGCATGCTAAAGCAGAGATCTTTGCCTCCAGCTTTATAGCAATTAGAGGCTGAGCTTGATTTGGCAGTCCCAAGGCTCTTGGCCATCCAATACCATTTACCCCCATGGGAGCACGGCTGGGCAGGTGAGACATAAGAGTCTCGGTGGACATAAGTGTAGGCTGTGAACCCAGTTCCCCAGCGGTCTCGTTTGGTGCAACCCTGGGGGCAGGGTGTAGGTTGTCCCACTCATATTATCATGGTCAGGAGAAACAGTGACAAAAGCATATTTAGTTATGATATTAGGAGGAGAGTGATAAAAGAGAAGAAGTCAGCTTGAGATTCTGTAAAAAGGAGGAAGGTCTCCTGTAAGTGCAGATCAGAAATTGCCTGAATGAAAGAGTCACAGTCAATAATCAGGGTAGCCAGCCAAAGGTCCTGTAATAGGGTCAAGATAATGTCTTTAAGGCAGGCTAGGGTGAGAGACATATGGCCAGGTCAGGTCACCCCAAAGGAATGAAGCACCCCAGGAGTAGTGAACAGCTGATAAGGTAAGCAAGGGCCAGTAAAAGTCGAAGTGTGAGTGGCCAGTCCTGGGGGGCCGTGACAGCCAGTCTAATGGCGAAGAGTATAGCCAGAGTTGTGATTGGCAACAGCCACAGCGGATGAGGCCAGACAAGCATTGGATGGGGCGTGTCACTCACTGGCGGGAGGCAGGGGTGTCTTAGTAATGGTGATCTTGGTAGGTCCCGAGATTTTAGAGGTGTAAGTCTCTAAGGGTTTGGGAGAAGGCAGGCGTGTAGTGGAGCCCGTTTGAGCCGTGTGATGTGGCACCATGGCTCGTGTGCCCACAGTCTGGCTGCTGTAGGGGTGGTGAGGACCACTGTGAAAGGCCCAGTCCACTGGGGCTGAAGGGGTTGAGGCGTCAGCATCTTTAGGAGAACCTGATCTCCTGGTGCCAAAGCGGGGGACAGGATTGCCTGGGCACGGTCTCTGACAGGTTGAGGGAGGACGTGGTCAGCATGTTTTCTAAGTAGGGATCTCAGGAGAGTGAAATAGGACAAGTAAGTCTCCAGAAGGGGGCTTGGGGGATCCGGAAGGTTAGTCAGCAGATATGGCCTACCGTACAGCAGTTCAAAAGGTGTCAAACCCGTCTTGACATGAGGAGTTGCCCCTATGTGGGTCAGGGCTGCTGGCAGGGAATCAACCCAGGAGAGACGAAGTTCTGCCGTTAACCTGGTCAGATGAGCCTTGAAGATGCCGTTAGCCCATTTTATCTTGCCTGATGACTGAGGCCAGCCTATACCGGAAGGTCTGATGTCTAGCATGTGAGTAAAGTCTATCTGCCAATCCTGTCCCAGCAGGTGTCCCCTCAGCTGGTGAGTTTTTCGTGGCAGCCTGAGTCCTCCTTGAGGAGAGGTCTTGGCACCAATTAGGCAGCAGTGATGGACTGCCTGAATGGTAGGTCGGAGGTGTAACAGGGAAAAGAGACAGAGGGCTAAGGAAGGTCAAAAGTGCGTGGGGCCCAATGTGTAAAGTCATGGGTCTGGGTGATAATGGACATTGTCTGTTTTTCGGGTAGGACTAGTTTGTTGTGGAGCATGATCTATCCTGAGGGGTGTTGGAAGCGCCCTCCTGTGAGAGGAGGGCCTCCATTTTTGGCCTCTGAGTAGTTAGGTGTAAGGGAGGTCCTGAGGAATAGTATAGGCAGAGGCCACTGTTATAAGGCTATCTGTCTGGCCATCTGGTCAGCCTTATTGTTGTCTAGGGAAACTGTGTCGCGAGTCATCTGATGTCCTTTGCAGTGCAGGATGGCTACCTGGGTGGGCTGTGAGATGGCCTCCAGGAGCTTGGCGATTAGGGGGGCATTAGAGATGGGTGATCCCTTGGTGGTGAGGAATCCCCTCTCTCTTTTTCGCATCTGCGTATAGAGAAGCTGCTGCTGCCAGGGCACATAGGCAGGGGAACCATCTCTGGGCGGTGGGGTCTAACTGTTTGGAGATAAATGTCACTGGCAGCATTTCAGGGCCCGCAGGCTTATGAGGGCTCTAAAAATTATGCCCCCTTTTTCATCAGTGTATAGGTGATAGGGGAGGTTGGGATTGGGCAGGAACAGTGGGGAAGAGGACAGCAAAGCTGAGTGGAGGTTGTAGAAAGCCTCCTGGACCTCTGTTTCTGAAGAGAGCGGTCCAGTAGAGGTGTCTTTTTTGGCTGCATAGAGGGGTTTAGCCAGGGAAGCATAGTTGGGGACCCAGTGCTGGAAGGATCCTGTTAACCCCAAAAAGGACAAGATTTGTTCTCCAGTGGAAGGGGGACAGGGGTCTCGGAAAAGGCTGAGTCTGTCAGTAGTTAAAGCCTTGGTTGTCGGGGTAATCTTTAGACCTAGGTAAGTCACAGAGGTCTGGGTGAGTTGGACCTTTTGTTGAGATGCTTGGTATCCTTTAGAGTTAAGGAAGTTAAGAAGAACAGTGGTATGTGTCTGAGAGAGAGCTTGTGAGGGGCTGCAGAGCAGAAGGTCATCCACATACTGTAAGAGGACACCAGGAGCCAAAGGGCATGTAGCCAGATCCCGGGCCAGAGCCTGGCCAAAAAAATGGGGCTGTCTCTAAACCCTTGGGGGAGGACTGTCCATGTTAGCTGGGAGGACTGTCGGGTTTCTGGGTTGGTCCATGTGAAAGCAAAGAGGAATTGGCAGTCTGGGTGTAAGGGAATAGTGAAAAAGGCATCTTTGAGGTCTATGACAGTAAAGCAAGTCATACTGCTAGGGATGTCAGAAAGTAAGGTATAGGGATTGGGGACAATCGGATGGGCAGGGATCATGGCCTCGTTTATCAGTCGAAGGTCCTGGACCAGTCGGCAGCTTTCTGTACTGGGAGAATGGGGGTATTGTAGGGTGAGGTCGTGGGGACTAGGAGGCCCTGGTCTAAGAGATGGGCTATGATTGGTTTAAGACCACGTAGGTGAGTCTGAGAGATGGGGAATTGAGAGCAGTTTGGGAAGTGGGAAGGATCACATAGTTTAATCAGGACAGGGGTGTGATGGGTTGTTATCAGAGGGATTTCAGTGTCCTAGATGTTAGGGTCGACAACTGGAGCCTCAGGGGAGCAGAGGAGGAGTAGGGGCAAGGTGAGAGATTGGGAAAATGAGAGAGATAGGTGAATGGTGACCCTAAGCTTAGCTAAAATGTCCCGCCCCAGCAGGGGAGTGGGGCATGAAGGGATTATCAGAAAAGAGTGTGTGAATAAGAAGTGGTCGAGCTGACAGGGCTGTGGCCCATTCTGCAAGGGTCATGAAGACCTGCCATCTGTACCCACCACCGAGACCTGGGAAGGATGCAAGGTGCCCCCGAAGGAGGGAAGGACCGAGTAAGTAGCCCCCGTATCTATCAAGAAATTGATAGACTTACCCGCCACTTGAAGCATTACCCTAGGCTCGGCTTGGGTTATGGGAGTCCCCGAGTCTGGGCGCCGTCAATCTTCATCAAAGGAGAGAAGTTCCAAGGCGGGGTGTGGGAAGAAATGTCCTCTTGGGAGCCCAGACCTCAGCCCGGTAAGGCCCTGAGTCGCCTGGGGACAATCACTCGCCCAATGTCCCAGCTGTTTGCAACGAGGGCAGGGCTTTGTTGGGAGCCGGAGGTTTGGGCATTGGCGGGCCCAGTGGCCCTCATGACTGCATTTGAAGCAGCCTCCTGGCGGTGGCTTCTGGGGACCCAACTTCTGTCCCGTGGCTGGCCACAGGGCTGCCAGCAGTGCCTGGGTGTGTCTCTCAAGGAAGTTAGCCTAGAGTTCAGCTTTTTGTTTAAGCCTTGCCTTGAGGCTGGCTTCGGTGGCTTCCTCTTGGGCGTTATAAACCTTAAAGGCCATTTTTACCAGGTCTCGGAGGGGGGTCTGAGGCCCATCCTCAGCCTTGGAGAGCTTTTTTTTTTCTGATGTCTGAAGCTGATTAGTATATAAAACGGTTGGCTAGGGTAGTAACCCCCGCTGGAGAATCTGGGGCAATCCGGGTATAGGTGGTGAGAGCCTCTGTCAGCCTGTTAAGAAAGGCTGCTGGGTTCTCATCGGGGCCCTGGGTTACTTCATCTAGTTTAAGTAGGTTTATTACCTTGAGGAAGGTGGTCTCCATTCCCTCCAATAGGCATTTTACCATGTATTGAATGTTGGCTCTTCCTCTCTGTCCCTCCTGATAGTCCCAGTCTGGGTCTACATCTGGAATAGCAGCCGCTCCAGGTGGCTAGGCTGGGTCTGCTGGGTTAGCTACATGTTTTTGGCCAGCCACCACTTTTGCCACGGCCCAAATGGCCTTTCTCTCCTCAGGGGTAGTGGTGGACCCCAGAATGGCAAATACGTCATGCCAGGTGAGGGCATAAGACTGAGGCACCTGGGTGAAGTTTTTGATGTAGTTAGAGGGGTTGGCCAAATAGGAGCCTAGCCGTTGTTAAATATGGGCAAGATGTTGGAGTGAAAAGGGCACATGGACGTGGGTGAGACCCTTCGGGCCAGCTGCCTGGCGGAGAGGAAGCAGGGGAGCTGGCGGTAGACTGGGAGCGGTCTGGGAACTTGTGTGTGAGCTGACTGCTGAGTCAGAAAGGGGCGGGCATGGAGGAAGGGGTGGATATCGAGGCGAAGCCAACGGAGCAGGGAGAGTTGTAGTCACAGGAGGGCTGGGCTGTGAGGACGGTGGGGGAGGAGTGGATATGGAGGAAGTTGCTGAGGGCGATAGAGGGGGAGTTGGTGTAGGGCTAGGAAGGGCCATGGTTAGGAGAACTTCAGAAAGGGAACAGTGGGTATACAGGGTGGGACGGGAGCGTAACAGCCAGAAAGCCTGTACATAGGGTACCTCAGACCATTTTCCCATCCTCCGGCAGTAATTATCTAAGTCACGGAAGATGTTAAAATCGAAAGTTCCGGTTGGCAGCCATTGTGAGCCGTTATCTGAAGAATATTTGCCTCTGTCAGCCTGTTAAGAAAGGCTGCTGGGTTCTCATCGGGGCCCTGGGTTACTTCATCTAGTTTAAGTAGGTTTATTACCTTGAGGAAGGTGGTCTCCATTCCCTCCAATAGGCATTTTACCATGTATTGAATGTTGGCTCTTCCTCTCTGTCCCTCCTGATAGTCCCAGTCTGGGTCTACATCTGGAATAGCAGCCGCTCCAGGTGGCTAGGCTGGGTCTGCTGGGTTAGCTACATGTTTTTGGCCAGCCACCACTTTTGCCACGGCCCAAATGGCCTTTCTCTCCTCAGGGGTAGTGGTGGACCCCAGAATGGCAAATACGTCATGCCAGGTGACGGCATAAGACTGAGGCACCTGGGTGAAGTTTTTGATGTAGTTAGAGGGGTTGGCCGAATAGGAGCCTAGCCGTTGTTAAATATGGGCAAGATGTTGGAGTGAAAAGGGCACATGGACGTGGGTGAGACCCTTCGGGCCAGCTGCCTGGCGGAGAGGAAGCAGGGGAGCTGGCGGTAGACTGGGAGCGGTCTGGGAACTTGTGTGTGAGCTGACTGCTGAGTCAGAAAGGGGCGGGCATGGAGGAAGGGGTGGATATCGAGGCGAAGCCAACGGAGCAGGGAGAGTTGTAGTCACAGGAGGGCTGGGCTGTGAGGACGGTGGGGGAGGAGTGGATATGGAGGAAGTTGCTGAGGGCGATAGAGGGGGAGTTGGTGTAGGGCTAGGAAGGGCCATGGTTAGGAGAACTTCAGAAAGGGAACAGTGGGTATACAGGGTGGGACGGGAGCGTAACAGCCAGAAAGCCTGTACATAGGGTACCTCAGACCATTTTCCCATCCTCCGGCAGTAATTATCTAAGTCACGGAAGATGTTAAAATCGAAAGTTCCGGTTGGCAGCCATTGTGAGCCGTTATCTGAAGAATATTGGGGCCATGCCTCAGAACAGAGGAAGGTTAAGCGTTTGGAGTGAATTTCTCCAGAGATATGTAGAGTTCTGAGGTTGGCGAGTAAACATTCTAGCGGTGTGGATCAGGGTTGGTCGGCCCTGGAGGCAGCCGCCCCCATGGCGAATATGAAACGAAGGTCCTGGGCCAATCGTTAGCGGGGCTGGGAGTGGTCCGGTCAGGCGTCCCTGAACGGCCGTCAACCCAGCGAGGAGAGGGCCACTCAGCCAAGACGGACGTCTCCGAGTTTGACTGGCATTGAGGGACAGCAGGCCTGGACTGCAGAGGAGGGGGCCAGACGTGGCTGCGATTTAAAAGGACCAAGACACCCTAGGAAGGGCTGGGAGTGGTCCGGTCAGGCGTCCCTGAACGGCGGTCAACCCAGCTAGGAGAGGGCCACTCAGCCAAGACGGACGTCTCCGAGTTTGACTGGCATTGAGGAATAGCAAGCCTGGACTGCAGAGGAGGGGGCCGGATGCGGCCGCGATTTAAAAGGACCGAGACACCCTAGGAATATTCGCCACGGGAGCAACAACCCCCAGAACCTGACCGATGGAACTTACCCCGTATCCTGCCAGACGGTTGAATGGTCCCAGAAGGGTGATGGGGTGACCTGGTCCAGCACGGGCCAGACCCGAGGGGGGCTGCAAATCCCACTCGTTGCGGGATGGGCCCTCGCCTCGAGCCCCACGTTGGGCGCCAAATGTTACGTAAAAGACCAGGACACCAAAAAAGTGTCTAACAGGCTCGGTTGAATGGTCCCAGAAGGGTGACGGGGTGACCTGGTCCAGCACGGGCCAGACCCGAGGGGGGCTGCAAATCCCACTCGTTGCGGGATGGGCCCTCGCCTCGAGCCCCACGTTGGGCGCCAAATGTTACGTAAAAGACCAGGACACCAAAAAAGTGTCTAACAGGCTTTTTAATGGCAAAGCGCTACCGGGCGGGGTTCCTGGACCGAATGAGGCAGGTCGAGGAAGTCCGCGCCCGGACCGTGTTGGGGGTGGCTTTTATACGTTCGTTGCAAAGGATGGTCAGGCTAGATGGACGGGGGTTCGGATAGGTCGCCAGGCCGAGGCGTCGCGGGCTGACAGGTCCTTCTGCGTGGCTGGGGTGGGGCGGCTTTAGCTGGTGAAGTGTGCTGTCATTGGTCCCCGGATCTGGGAGGCCCCTTCCATTAGGGACGTCCCCCGCTGGCGGGAGGGAGAAGAGGGCCAGCCCATCATGGCCCCCGGGGTCCGGCCTTCCAGACAGCCTTTGTGATGTTGTTCTTACCGTATAAGATAAGAAGCATACACAGCATCTCCAAGGCGCTAAATCCAATAAGGCTATGGTTTTTCCAGCGGTTATGTATGGATGTGAGAGTTGGACTATGAAGAAAGCTGAGCGCCGAAGAATTGATGCTTTTGAACTGTGGTGTTGGAGAAGACTCTTGAGAGTCCCTTGGACTGCAAGGAGATCCAAGCAGTCCATTCTAAAGGAGATCAGCCCTGGGATTTCTTTGGAAGGAATGATGCTAAAGCTGAAACTCTAGTACTTTGGCCACCTCATGCGAAGCGTTGACTCATTGTAAAAGACTCTGATGCTGGGAGGGATTGGGGGCAGGAGGAGAAGGGGACGACCGAGGATGAGATGGCTGGATGGCGTCACTGACTTGATGAACGTGAATCTGAGTGAATTCCGGGAGTTGGTGATGGACAGGGAGGCCTGGCGTGCTGCAGTTGATGGGGTCACAAAGAGTGGGACACGACTGAGCGACTGAACTGAACTGAAGGAAGAAAAATCTCCTTTCTACCCCAAGCGTGTCTCCCCCACACCACTTTAAAAAAAAAAAAAGCTTTTCATAATTTCTTAATAACTAGAGGCCCTGAGATCCTTAAATTTGATTCTTAAATGTATTGCTGTTATCACACTTTAAGGAGATTATTTTAAATGACAAAGAGCTATAATTCATAAGTAGTATCGCTGCCATTCTCATCAGATATAGTCAAAATTTGGATATCCACCCACCTATTCCCAGAAAGTTAACACATAAATATGCATGACTGGATTTATCACTTTAACCATGAATTTAATGATACTACATGTAAGCATAAGCCAGTTCACTGATGAAATAGATTATACTGAAAATACTAGAAGTGAGTTTGTGTTTTTTACATTGAAAGACATATCTTGCTTGATCAGTTATTCTGTTAATTAAAGCATCTACGGCTCAGCTTTTACTCAGAGTTACATGACCTCAGGAGTACATGTTACTAATCTTCCTGCTGTAACCATCAGAGAAGAGGATGAAAACACATCAAAATTTGTGATGAGTGGGCCCCAATAATGTCATACAATGTAGTGGTCTCTCCTCATCTGAGAGCTTTCGTACAGGTTTTTGTCATAAACATCCTGTGTAGGTTTGGCTTATTTAATCTTTAGAAGTAAAAAAAGAAAGGTGCTGAAATAGAGATGAAGAGAATCATTCTCAGCTATAGAAAGTGAATAAGAGTGCTAAGAATCCCTTTCAGCTTCTCCTTTTGCTGTGCTGTGCTCAGTGCGACCCCATGGACTGTAGCCTGTCAGGCTCCCCTGACCGTGGGATTCTCCAGGCAAGAATACTGGACTGGGTTGCCATGCCCTCCTCCAGGATATTTTCCTGAACCAGGGATTGAACCCGAGTCTCTTGCATCTCCTGTATTGGCAGGTGGATTCTTTTAACCACTAACGCCACCTGGGAGGCCCTTTTAGGTATAAACTAACCCCAGAAGTGTAATTTCCTGGTGGCTCAGTCAGTAAAGGATCCCCTGCAAGGCAAGAGACCGCCTGCAGCACAGGAGAGATCCAGCAAGATATGGCTTTCCTGGGTTTGAAGACCCCCTGCAGGAGGACATGGCAACCCATTCCATTTGACTGAGACCCAGTGAGACATGTCTGGTAGAATGCAGTGGAGAAGGTATACATTAATAGTCAGGTACCCAAACCCATCATGCTTCTGGTAAATGCAGGAGGAAAAGAAGAGGATGCAGTGAGCATCAATGAGGCGGGCTGGGGTGCTTCCTGGGGAGTGGCCTCCATGCCGGAACACTGTGACCTGATTCCACACTGACTGCAGAGTGGAGACCGGAACACCAGTCTCTCAAGAGAGGCCCAGCTGGGGCAGTGGATCCAGGTCACTCTGCTCCCTGTTAACACAGCCTTGCCCACAAGGAGACTAACAGAGCTTTAACTGCAGGGAAGAACAGCGGAGGCAGCGCCATTCTCATCTGCATCTGGAGCCAAAGTGCCTGGGACTCAGAAATTCTGATTGCAAATCCATCTCCTTCATGTGTAGCTCCTCAGATCTGCCCAGTTCACCCACTAGGAGCTCTCCCTGATTTGATCGGCTCCTTTCCTGCATTCCTATGTAGCCTCTTTTTTCTCTCCCATCTCCTGCCTTTCCATCCATCTCCCAAATGGCCTCATTTATTGGCTCTCCTTAGAAGAGGTTCTGGAGAAGGCAATGGCACCCCACTCCAGTACTCTTGCCTGGAAACTCCCATGGACGGAAGAGCCTGGTAGGCTGCAGTCCATGGGGTCGCTGAGTCAGACAGACTGAGCGACTTCACTTTCACTTTTCACTTTCATGCATTGGAGAAGGAAATGGCCACCCACTCCAGTGTTCTTGCCTGGAGAATCCCAGGGATGGCGGAGCCCAATGGGCTGCCGTCTGTGGGGTCGCACAGAGTGGGACACGACTGAAGCGACTTAGCAGCAGCAGCAGCAGCAGAAGACATTCCCTAACCAGGGTCTGTTACCTTCTGCTTGTGTTCCCTTCATTTGTCATCTGCCAAAAGGGACATCCCCTCCCTTCTGCTCTAAGCATTCTCTTCTGAAATCTAACACACCCACAGGACTTAAGTGTTTGTGTGTATTATTTAAGAGGCACAGATCCTAATTTTGCTAAAAGACATCATAACAGATACCAAATTCAATAATGCATTTAAAAAACGAGAGGCATAATTGACAGCTCAGAACACTTTTTAAGAGTTCTTGCTATTTCTCCTTGTTGTATAGCTATAGATAGATATATATTTACACACATATATAGATGATGGGGAAATATAGATATATGTAGGTAAATATAGATATATCAAGATGGTTAGGGTGTAGGCTTCCTGAAGGCAGGAGATGTGTCTGCTTATTCCTGCTGTACTCCTGACACCTAGCATAATGCACCCACTGTTCATACTTTCGGACTCAATGAATGAACACGTGTTGTCCCTCTTGGATCCTACAGCATGCCAGAAATTGATGGAACATAGCCTCTGCCCCCTTGAGCGTAACGCTCATGCAGTACAACGTGCTGCATGCAGAGCACTGCTCTCAACACCACGAGGGGTGAGAAAAGCACAGGTCCTGCTCCCAGTAGTCTATGGTTTCGCCACTCAATTCTCGTTTATTTGTCAAAATTACTAGCTTTACATATTTCCTAACATATTAGTGAATCTGGGCCATAAATTTTTCTTCTATAAATAACTAGTTATATTGCAATTTTAAATATAGGCAGTGTTTCATACTACACAAGCAAAAACCCTGGAAAAATATATTCCTGGTTCTAACTAGAGAGCTCAATAAATTTTTAAATTATTTGTCAGAGATAATATCTGTAAAACTGAAGTATCTCATAGTTCCTCTTGGTTCCTTCTGCTAATACAGGAATACTATCTGCTTCTCCTTCAGCATTTATAGCTTTTTTTTTTTTTTCTTTTCCAGTTAGATAACAGTGCTATAGTTTGAAGCCTGGAGCTGAATCGGGTTCCAACTGTGTATGAATTTGAGCTCTGCCCTCAGGTTGCTCCTGACCTTGGGCAAGTTTCTTAACCTCTCAACTCATCCCTTCCTCCTCTGTGAAATGGAGAGAATCATCTCACTCCATTAGACTGTATGATGACTCATGTAAAACACCTCATGCAGACGGGCACTTAATAAGTGCTCATACACGTTCAGTTCAGTCAGTTTAGTTCAGTTGCTCAGTCGTGTCCGACTCTTTGCGACCCCATGCACTGCAGCATACCAGGCCTCCCTGTCCATCACCAGCTCCCGGAGTTTACCCAAATTCATGTCCATTGAGTCACTGACGCCATCTAGCCATCTCATCCTCTGTCATACCCTTCTCCTCCTGCCCTCAATGTTTCCCAGCATCAGGGTCTTTTCCAGTGAATCAGCTCTTCGCATGAGGTGGCCAAAGTATTGGAATTTCAACTTCACCATCAGTCCTTCCAATGAACACCCACGGCCGATCTCCTTTAGGATGGACTGGTTGGATCTTCTTGCAGTCCAAGGGACTCTCAAGAGTCTTCTCCAACACCACAGTTCAAAAGCATCAATTCTTCAGTGCTGACTTTCTTTATAATACCAACTCTCACACCCATACATGACCACTGGAAAAACCATAGCCTTGACCAGACCGACCTTTGTTGGCAAAGTAATGTCTGCTTTTGAATATGCTATCTAGGTTGGTCATAACTTTCCTTCCAAGGACCAAGCATCTTTTAATTTCATGGCTGCAGTCACCATCTGCAGTGATTTTGGAGCCCCCCAAAATAAAGTCAGCCACGGTTTCCACTGTTTCCCCATCTATTTGCCATGAAGTAATGGGACTGGGTGCCATGATCTTAGTTTTCTGAATTTTCATCTTTAAGCCAACTTCTGCACTCTCTTCTTTCACTTTCATCAAGAGGCTTTTTAGTTCTTCTTAGCTTTCTGCCATAAAGGTGGTGTCATCTGCATATCTGAGGTTATTGATATTTCTCCCGGCAATCTTGATTCCAGCTTGTGCTTCCTCCAGCCCAGTGTTTCACATGATGTACTCTGCATATAAGTTAAATAAGCAGGGTGACAATATACGTACTCCTTTTCCTATTTGGAACCAGTCTGTTGTTCCATGTCCAGTTCTAACTGTTGCTTCTTGACCTGCATACAAATTTCTCAAGAGGCAGGTTAGGTGATCTGGTATTCCCATCTCTTTCAGAATTTTCCACAGTTCGTTGTGATTCATATAGTCAAAGGCTTTGGCATAGTCAATAAAACAGAGCTAGATGTTTTTCTGGAAGTCTCTAGATTTTTTGATGATCCAGTGGATGTTGGCAATTTGATCTCTGGTTCCTTTGCCTTTTCTAAAACCAGCTTGAACATCTGGAAGTTCACGGTTCATGTTGCTGAAGCCTGGCTTGGAGAATTTTGAACATTACTTTACTAGTGTATGAGATGAGTGCAATTGTGTGGTAGTTTGAGCATTATTTGGCATTGTCTTTCTTTGGGATTGGAATGAAAACAGACCTTTTCCAGTCCTGTGGCCACTGCTGAGTTTTCCAAATTTGCTGGCCTTTTGAGTGCAGCACTTTCTCAGCATCATCTTCCAGGATATGAAATAGCTCGACTGGAATTCCATCACCTCCACTTTCGTTCGTAGTGATGCTTCCTAAGGGCCACTTGACTTCACATTCCAAGATGTATGGCTCTAGGCCAGTGATCACACCATCGTGATTATCTGGGTTGTGAAGACCTTTTTTGTACAGTTCTTCTGTATTCTTGCCACCTCTTCTTAATATCTTCTGCTTCTGTTAGGTCCCTACCATTTCTGCTTCCCTTGTAGCTCAGTCGGTAAAGAATTTGCCTGCAGTGCAGGAGACCCGGGTTCGATCCCTGGGTTGGGAAGATCCCCTGGAGAAGGAAAGAGCAACCCACTCCAGTTTCCTTGCCTGGAAAATCTCATGGACAGAGGAACCTGGTGGATTGCAGTCCATGGGGTCACAAAGAGTCGGGCACGACTGAGCGACTAACACATACACCATTTCTGTCCTTTATTGAGCCCATCTTTGCATGAAATGTTTCCTTGGTATCAAACACATTAGTATTGTTTTTATTAGTAGTCTTTTATGAAACAAAACCTGAAGTTGGGAGGAAAACATACAGTTGCACTAAGTCCCCTACATACGAACGTATTCCATTAGGAAAGGGCATTTGTAAGTCCAATTTGTTAGTCCAACAAAGCTAACCTAGGTGCACTCCTAGCACAATTGGCTATATAGTATTGTACTATAATAGATTTACACAAATAATACAGAAAAAACAAATGCAAAAAGTAAAATAATTAAAATCTTACAGTATAGTACCTTGAAAAGTATAGTAGTACAGCAAATGCAGCAGCTGGCATATGGGACTGGCGTCCAGTGGAGAGGAAAGGAGTTACTGATGCAGGAGGGAGGGGTTGGGGACAGGAGAGCTAAGGACCAAGAGATGAGAACGGGGGCAGGCTGCCCTGGCAGTCACGCCTGATGCTGATGGCACATGCGTTCACAGCTTCACAAGTTTGCAACTTGTTTATGTTTAGGGGACTTACTGTATTTTATTAATTGTAATTTTATTCATTATAATCAGATGATGATAAAGTGACTATATTTTGTTAGAACTAAATCTGAATTTCATGTTTGCAATTTGTGTTGTAGTTGAAATTTTTGTTGTTTTTTTATCCAAGTATTCTTGGTTTGATGCATAGTAAATAAAACTCATTGGACAAATGAGGAATGACTCAGTTCCTCATTATAATTAGACATTCTGAAGGTCATAGCAAGCTTCCAGCATTGATTACTTCTTTCCTCAGATAAGATGTAAGATGATATGGCTTGCCTATTCCAGAAGAAAACAGACACAAGATATTACATTAGAGAAATAAAATCATTGGTGTTGGAAAGACCCTGAATATTAGGATCACCAAATAGATTTGGTAGAACTGCAGAACACAGAACTTCTTTGATCTACTGCAGAAAAGGCTTTTTTATGTTACACAATTCCATTACTTGAAATGATCTTTTTCTTCTTCCAATCAAGTGAGAGCCTGTATGGAAAGCTGTTACCATTACTAAATCTAAGGTCATAAGAAATAGAATAGTTAATTAGCAAACATATTATTACTGTATTGTAACAGTTATAAAAGAATGCATTACGTTCCATATTTTTAAGTCACTAAAAATAAATTATTCGAGGTGCTCTCAGTTCAGTTCAGTCACTCAGCCGTGTCTGACTCTTTGCGACCCCATGAATCGCAGCACGCCAGGCCTCCCTGTCCATCACCAACTCCAGGAGTTCACTCAGACTCACATCCATTGAGTCAGTGATGCCATCCAGCCATCTCATCCTCTGTCGTCCCCTTCTCCTTCTGCCCCCAATCCCTCCCAGCATCAGAGTCTTTTCCAATGAGTCACTCTTCGCATGAGGTGGCCAAAGTACTGGAGTTTCAGCTTTAACATCATTCCTTCCAAAGAAATCCCAGGGCTGATCTCCTTCAGAATGGACTGGTTGGATCTTCTTGCAGTCCAAGGGACTCTCAAGAGTCTTCTCCAACACCACAGTTCAAAAGCATCAATTCTTTGGTGCTCAGCTTTCTTCACAGTCCAACTCTCACATCCATACATGAATACTGGAAAAACCATAGCCTTGATTAGATGGACCTTAGTCGCCAAAGTAATGTCTCTGCTTTTGAATAGTGCCCATTTAATGATTAGTGACAAGTGTGACTGTCTGACCTCTAGTGGCAATAGCTCATTGCTGCATATTAGTTGATGTGTTAAAACAAACAAAAAACTGACTGTGAGTGAAATCTCAGCTCTTACGAGTTCTCCAAGTGTAAGATTAGATTCCCTGACTTCTGCTGTCTGATTGTGGGTATGCTACCTCACAGAACAGAGTCCAGAACCAGCAGCTTTGTGGACGTATCAGTTCAGGCGCCTGAAATGTGTCTACAGATGCTGCACTAAGGCTAGTAGCCAGCGCTTTTAACAGACATTCTGAAGTTCACAGCAAGCTTCTCGCATTGATGTTCAGCAGTGTTTTATAGGCTTGCATGAAATAGTTTTAAAGTCAGTATCCATTAAATGTCTACATGAATGTGTGTTTCATAATGTGTAGATGTTACATGTTTGTGTGAATGTCTTCTGCTTCAAATTAAACAGCATTACCATTCCTTATATACTGTATCATGAGTTAAGGATGCTGCTTGTAAACAGGAAACCGATTGGAATTGACCAACAGTTTGAAAATACTAAACCACTATACTAAATAGAGTTATATACTCCATTTAGTTTGGTGCCCCAAACTGAAAAAGACTAGGAAAATTTGCATTATCTTCCCTGGTGGCTCAGATGGTAAAGAATCTTCCTGCAATGCAGAAGACCTGGGTCGATCCCTGGGTCAGGAAGATCCCCTGGAGGAGGGCATGACAGCCCACTCCAGTATTCTTGCCTGAAAAATTCCATGTTCAGAGGAGCCTGGCAGACTACAGTCCATGGGATTGCAAAGAGTCACTAAAACAGCTGAGCCACTAATACTAAGGCTGAATAATTCAAAAAAGAACATTCTGCCATGTGATATTAACATGCTTTCCTTTGTCTTTAACATAAACCATTCTGGAATATTTATTTAACTTTGTCTTTTCATACTTGGTATCTCACAGTCCTTTCATCTCAGTAGCTTAATGAACTATAAATTGCTGCATATATGGCTAATGTGGGTCTCCGGTAATTTTTTTTAAATTTCAGGTACCATGTGGATTATAAAATGCCACATATTTTAAGATTTCTTCTGTGCTAACTCTTGTAGCTCTCTTAGGAGAATATATAAGAAATGGGCAGCCAACACTTGCCTCATCTTGTCCTGTGACCACTCTCCTGCAGTCAGCACCTTCTTTAGCTTACCAAGAGTACTGCACCATAATATCTTTTTTTTCCTGCCTGCTCTGTGATACATTTCTCCTGCCTTGTGTTTTGTGTTACCATGGAGACAGGAGATGCTCCAAAGCCCTGGGAAGATGGGTAGACGCAGGTCTTTGAGGAAGCTGTCCCTGCTGGCTAGAGAAGCCTGAGGCAGGAATCTAGCAGTAAATGGAAAGAGGGAATTACGTGGTCAGACCTGACTGTGTGTCCAGAGCATCTTAGGAAGCATAGGCCCAGCCGATGCTGCATTCAGAATGAGTTGTTTACAGAAACCAATTTTTCCGAGATCTCGATGTAGCCTGGGCTTTCGTAGGAACCAAGCTTAGATTTTTATTGCAAGAAAATAACTGAAGTGACATTGACTTATGTTTCCTCATTAAAAGGGAACAGCTTCTAAGAAAGATCCTCTTTGCCTGACTTATTTTGCCGATCAAAAATTTCACCTTTAAAATAAAGATCAATATTCTTTGACTCAGCTGAAGCTATCAGAAGTCAGATTGCAGGCTGAGCACAAGGGACTCTACAGCCAGCACCAAATCATTGATCCAAATATGCTAGTTCTAAAAATAAGTAGTTTTTACCCTAAATTGTCCTGTACACCTTCCATATTTTAGAAACAGAATTTAAAGCCTTTAAACATTTCTGTTTCCTACCATATTATTTTAACTCATACTTGTTAATATTTTTCTTTAGGAGAAATCTGCTAAAAGATTTCAAAATAACATGTTTTTTCATGCCTTTTCCTTCGGATATGTGCATGGAAATTACTGCTGAAGGCAGCCTCTTTTTCCATAGATAAGAACCATACGAGGGGTGTTTCCTGGATTTTTGTCAGGTATTTCTCATAGCCTAAACAGGGAAGGAATTCAAAGGACTTGAGACACCATCAACATACCTTCCTAGATTACTGGTCCAAGGGCATAGTATGCAGAATTGTACTTTGGAGGAAGAAGGCCAGTGAGCTATAAATCTGTAAAAAGAATATGGTTGAATAAGATCCTCCTACTTAGCTCAGACAACAGCAGGAGGCAGTCATGTAATGGTCTGAGCTGCTCTCTAAGGTAATGGCTGTGACTCACGCCAAAATCTTTTTTACTCATTTTCTAGAAATACAGGAAACCAAAATCTTAGTTGTTTCAGGTTTTATAATGAAACTTGGTACCATCAATCCAGTACAAGGTAATGCTGCTGGGCTATGAATAGAACAATCAAAAAAGGCAGGTCTATCAGCTTTAACAGGTGCCTCTGCACCTTGGCCCAGCGTAGGTCCCATTCCAGTTTAAAGAGGAGAATGGCAAGAAATAAAGGTCAGTCTCATTTTAGAAAGAAGGAGAGTCACATTTAATATGTTAGATCCTTTTAATTTTCACTGATTTACTAAAACGTCTACAGAACTGCAAAGTGAAAGTTAAAGAATCTGAATGGTAACTTGTTATCCCTATGCCTTGGTGGCTGGATAAACATATGTCAAAACAGAGACAGTGGAAACAATAGGTATGTCATTATAGCATTCAGGTTCACAATTGCACTTTGAATCTTTAGTCATTGCCTATTTTACCGTTCACAGAAGTTACATAAATCCAAATTACCTGGGAATGTACAACTATGGCTTCCTTTCCTTATAAAACAAAATCACAGTGAAATGCTAAATTTTGGAACATTACATTCTTTCACTTGGATGTTTTTATGTAGCTAAAAAAAATAATAATGTTTGAAAAGCATTTTCCTTCTGTAGTAACTGATTCCTTTAATACTTCATCTTTCACTTATGGACCTAATCTCAATAAGGTATGTATTTGGGGATTTTTTTCCCCTCAGTTTCAGGGTTCTATTTTTATCTGCAATTTATTTCCCTATATAATTCAAACAGCACATATTTACCTGATATCTAATTATTATTGTCATACAATCTGTGACCATAGAACAACACTAAGATTTCTAATCTGAGTTACATAGGGAAATAACTTGCTGATTTAAATGCATCCCTGATACTGAGGAGGAAAATTCCAAACTGCATATCCATACAAAGCTGGGGCTTGTGATCTTGATTTTATAACTTTTACTTTAGCCCTTTGAACTATACATCCCCCTATATGGTGACATAATAAATTTAGAAGTATTTTTAGCAAATATGGGGAAATGGACAATATTAATTTCTATTAGGATATCAATTAGAACTTTTAACTAAAGCTTAATTATTTTGGTATAATACCTAAATTTTATTAATGCTAATTATTAGCTTTCTAATAATACATGTTTTTCTGGGCTCCAAAATCACTGCAGATGGCGATTGCAGCCATGAAATAAAAAGGTGCTTACTCCTTGGAAGGAAAGTTATGACCAACCTAGATAGCATATTTAAAAGCAGAGACATTACTTTGCCAACAAAGGTCCATCTAGTCAAGGCTGTGGTTTTTCCAGTGGTCATGTATGGATGTGAGAGTTGGACTGTGGAGAAAGCTGAGTGCCGAAGAATTGATGCTTTTGAACTGTGGTGTCGGAGAAGACTCTTGAGAGTCCCTTGGACTGCAAGGAGATCCAACCAGTCTATCTTAAAGGAGATCAGCCCTGGATGTTCATTGGAAGGACTGATGTTGGAGCTGAAACTCCAGTACTTTGGCCACCTGATGCGAAGAGCTGACTCATTGGAAAGACCCTGATGCTGGGAAAGATTGAGGGCAGGAGGAAAAGGGGACAACAGAGGATGCAATGGCTGGATGGCATCACCGACTTGATGGACATGGGTTTGGGTGAACTCCGGGAGTTGGTGATGGACAGGGAGGCCTGGTGTGCTGTGGTTCACGGGCTCACAAAGAGTCAAACACGACTGAGTGACTGAACTGAATAGTACAAAATCCATCTGAGATGGTTACTCATCACTGGAGTTTTTTTTTTCCTTAATATATGTTTATTTTAATTGGAGGCTAATTACTTTACAATATTGTATTGGTTTTGCCATACATCGACACGAATCTGCCACAAGTATACTCATGTTCCCCATCCTGAACCCCCTTCCCACCTCCCTCCCCATCCCATCCCTCTGGGTCATGCCAGTGCACCAGCCCCGAGCATCCTGTAGCATGCATCAAACCTGAACCAGTGATTCGTTTCACATATGATAACATACATATGTTTCAATGCGATTCTCCCAAATCATCCCACCCTCGCCCTCTCCCACAGAGTCCAAAAGACTGTTCTATGCATCTGTGTCTCTTTTGCTGTCTCGCATACAGGGTTATTGTTACCATCTTTCTAAATTCCATATATATGCGTTAGTATACTGTATTGGTGTTTTTCTTTCTGGCTTACTTCACTCTGTATAATAGGCTCCAGTTTCATCACCTCATTAGAACTGATTCAAATGAATTCTTTTTAATGGCTAAGTAATACTCCATTGTGTATATGTACCACAGCTTTCTTATCCATTCATCTGCTGATGGACATCTAGGTTGCTTCCATGTCCTGGCTATTGTAAACAGTGCTGCTATGAACATTGGGGTACACGTGTCTCTTTCAATTCTGGTTTCCTCAGTGTGTATGCCCAGCAGTGGGATTGCTGGGTCATATGGCAGTTCTATTTCCAGTTTTTTAAAGAATCTCCACACTGTTCTCCATGATGGCTGTACTAGTTTGCATTCCCACCAACATCACTAGAATTTTCTATAAAGTTACCTGATTCAAAAATCTTACAGGTATTAACACTGGTAGAAACCCCAGGTTCTAGACCTGTGCTGTCAGGACAGTAGCCAATAGCTGTGTGTGGCTCTTGAGCTCTAAGACTGTTACTAGTCTGAATTAAGATGTACTTCCAATAGGGTCTATGAATTTTGAGTGAAGGAAGTAAGTTTTGGCTGTGCATATGTATTTGAGACATGTATATATATTTATGCCCAGCAGTGGGATTGCTGGGTCATATGGCAGTTCTATTTCCAGTTTTTTAAAGAATCTCCACACTGTTCTCCATGATGGCTGTACTAGTTTGCATTCCCACCAACATCACTAGAATTTTCTATAAAGTTACCTGATTCAAAAATCTTACAGGTATTAACACTGGTAGAAACCCCAGGTTCTAGACCTGTGCTGTCAGGACAGTAGCCAATAGCTGTGTGTGGCTCTTGAGCTCTAAGACTGTTACTAGTCTGAATTAAGATGTACTTCCAATAGGGTCTATGAATTTTGAGTGAAGGAAGTAAGTTTTGGCTGTGCATATGTATTTGAGACATGTATATATATAGATAGAAAATAAAAGTGAGAAGAGCTACTGTATAGAACTACGAGCATAGAACCATTGGTCATTTCAACATTTAATAATGTGGAAAAAGACAACAGCTAAATCCAATTCAATAGCAAACTAAGACATGTTTTATTTAACTTAAATTAATTTGAGCTTTGCCAGTCTTCCATGTAACTAATTTTGATTCAAGAGCTATGATATACATTTAGCTTTCTCTGAATTCAGAGTCTATTTCCCGTTTTCTCAAATGCTACAAAGAAGCCTGGAAACATTCAAACTGATAGCAGAAAAGATACCATTTCTCTATTGAATAGAAAACTATTTTCAGTTATTTATTCATTAAATTATCTATCTGAAAATATGTATTTATTTTTATAAAAATATATATTTAATTGTGTACTTATACAGTACAAATTTATAACATATAGAACAGAATTCTGAATTAACTCTATCTTTGAATTATTACATGCATGTGTGTATATGTTAGTTGCTCAGTCATGTCCAACTCTGTGACCCGATGGACTATAGCCCGCCAGGCTCCTCTGTCCATGGGATTCTCCAGGAAAGAATACTGGAGTGGATTGCCATGCCCTTCTCCAGGGGATCTTCCCAGCCCAGGGATTGAACCCAGGTCTCCTGCATTGCAGGCAGATTCTTTACCATCTGAGCCACCAGGAAGCCCTAAAATATGTATATTATAATTTAAATTGTGGACTTAAAATGTGGAGGTGATGGAATTCCAGATGAGCTATTTCAAATCCTAAAGATCATGCTGTGAAAGTGCTGCACTCAATATGCCAACAAATTTGGAAAACTCAGCAGTGGCCACAGGACTGGAAAAGGTCAGTTTTCATTCCAGTCCCAAAGGCGATGCCACAGAATGCTCAAACAACCGCACAATTGCACTCATCTCACATGCTAGTAAAGTAATGCTCAAAATTCTCCAAGCCAGGCTTCAGCAATACGTGAACTGTGAACTCCCAGATGTTCTGTCTGGTTTTAGAAAAGGCAGAGGAACCATGGGGGCAGGAGGAGAAGGGGATGACAGAGGATGAGATGGCTGGATGGTATCACTGACTTGATGGATGTGAGTCTGAGTGAACTCCGGGAGTTGGTGATGGACAGGGAGGCCTGGCGTGCTGCAATTCATGGGGTCGCAAAGAGTCGGACATGACTGAGCGACTGAACTGAACTGAACTGAACTGAAATGTAACACTGATTATAAAATACAGAAATTATTTTGCAGTGTGAAAATGTACAGTACAAAATGGTTCGCAAAGGCTCATGTGCTACTACTCCATTGTGTCCTGTTGTGCTGCCATCCTCAGCATGGAACCTCCTTCTCCGGTTCTAAAACAGCTACTCTGCCTCTCACACTTAAGTCTTTGTGGAGGAGAAATAAATAAGATTTTTTTCCTTTAAGGACATAGATGGGAAATCCAGCCTGTTGCTTGCTTTCATCTACTTTCACTGGCCCCATCTAGTCTCTGGTCATATGGGGCTTCAAGGAATAGCAGGAAATTTAATCTGCACCTGTAGTAATGAATTTAGGGGGAATCACCAGTTTTCTATATCAGCCTGAAAAGCATTAGATACAACAAAGCCTTGTTGTCCTTATATGTGAATAAAATATATGGAAAAAAGATGTACTATAACTATAAAATACGTATTTGATTTTGAAGACTTCGTACAAAAAAAATTAAGGATTTCGCTAGTACATTTTTTATTTTGCTTACATGTTGAAATGATAATAGTTGACATTGGTTAAGTGAACTGCCTTGTTCAGACTAGTTACACCTGGTTTCCTTTCCCAGTTTTTAGGGTGACCACTGGACAGTGTTAAGTAGCATATGTAGCTCGCTTTCATGATGCTTGTTGTATCTCCATTGGACAGTGCCATTCTAGACTCGAAGCTAGGTCCTCAGGAGGCCAGAAAGCACAAACGTGTACATGAAATAAAAGTTGACATGTCATCAGTTTCTCAGAGTGTTGTTCTGAAGTGTTTTCTCTGGGAAGGATTAATATGAAGTAAGGTGATAAAATTATGGCATGCTTAGGTTTTGTCACTCAGGAAATAATGTTTTAAATGCCTGTTATAAAGCAGGCACTATTCTAAGAACTATTTTATTTATTCTTTGTGAATGAAACAAAGATTGTTGCCTTTGTGGAGCTTACATTCTAGCAAGTGAGATCAGAATTAGATGATATGAGTTTGTTTTTCTTGCTCCTTGAACATACTGCTTTTGTTTCGATATGGCTAGTGAATGTGACTCTATGTGTGGTAACAGGCTGGGGAAACATAAAGGAACATTTTCATATATATAAAGTCATACCTAAAATTATTTCATTTAAAATCATCTTCATTACAAATGTATTGCAGGACTGAATTCTCCAATGAATAAATACAGATAGTTTTAAGCAGATTTTTATTAGGCTGAAAATCAACTTCAAGTTTATAAGTTTATATTTAAAAAGATTCTATGAGCGTCAGTTCTAGTGTGTTTTGGTACTGGTACACTAGTTGGGTTTGTTTTTTCTGCAGAATTTTGGACTACTAACTGAACATGGTTTTGCATCTTCATAATAGAAATGACAGGACCCTGAATGTCTCAAGGCCTGAGCACCAAGCATGGTGGATAAGTACTTAATGGGTTAACTAATGAGTTAACTTAACAATGACTTCAGCTCATGATCTCTGGAAGAATAGTTGAATAAATTGTGGATGTTTGGCTTGGCAAAGATTTGGGGATTGTGATTTCTGCCTTTAATAATTGAAGAACTGGTGAATGGAAGAGGAATTACTCTCTTTTTTTAATATAAATTTATTTATTTTAATTGGAGGCTAATTACTTTATAATATTGTATTGGTTTTGCCATACATCGACATGAATCTGCCATGGGTGTACACGTGTTCCCCATCCTGAACCCCCCTCCCTCCTCCTTCCCCATCCCATCTCTCTGGGTCATCCTAGTGGACCAGTCCCGAGCACCCTATCTCATGCATTGAACCTGGACTGGTGATTCGTTTCACATATGATAACATACATGTTTCAATGCCATTCTCCCAAATCATCCCACCCTCACCCTCTCCCACAGAGTCCAAAAGACTGTTCTATACACCTCTGTCTCTTTTGCTGTCTCGCATACAGGATTCATTGGGTTGCGAAGAGTTGGACACGACTGAGTGACTGAACTGAACTGAACTGATACAGGGTTATCATTACCATCTTTCTAAATTCCATATATATGCATTAGTATACTGTATTGGTGTTTTTCTTTCTGGCTTACTTCACTCTGTATAATAGGCTCCAGTTTCATCCACCTCATTAGAACTGATTCAAATGTATTCTTTTTAATGGCTGACTAATACTCCATTGTGTATATGTACCACAGCTTTCTTATCCATTCTTCTGCTGATGGACATCTAGGTTGCTTCCATGTCCTGGCTATTATAGACAGTGCTGCGATGAACATTGGAGTACATGTGTCTCCTTCAATTCTGGTTTCCTTGGTGTGTGTGCCCAGCAGTGGGATTGCTGGGTCGTATGGCAGTTTTATTTCCAGTTTTTTAAGGAATCTCCGCACTGTTCTCCATAGTGGCTGTACTAGTTTGCATTCCCACCAACAGTGTAAGAAGGTTCCCTTTTCTCCACACTCTCTCCAGCATTTATTGCTTGTAGACTTTTGGATTGCAGCCATTCTGACTGCCGTGAAGTGGTACCTCATTGTGGTTTTGATTTGCATTTCTCTGATAATAAGTGATATTGAGCATCTTTTCATGTGTTTGTTAGCCATCTGTATGTCTTCTTGGAGAAACATCCGTTTAGTTCTTTGGCCCATTTTTTGATTGGGTCATTTATTTTTCTGGAATTGAGCTGCAGGAGTTGCTTGTATATTTTTGAGACTCTCTTAATATGGCCTTAGTGGGAAAAATCAGTAGGGCTAGTGACTAAGATCTTAGGGGAACAAACACTAGATAAATATAAGTTAAAATATTTAATTATTAGAGGAATATATTGCCTTGTGAGATGGTGAGACTATGACTAGAGGTCTTCAGATTTAGACTGTACAACCATTGGATGGGATTCTGAGTAAAGGGAATTCAGGCTTTGGATAGATGGTTCTGGCAACTCACTAAGGGTCTTTCCAAATCTGAGGTTACATGCCTCGATATTATATGATTCTATGAAAGTGAAATGGAGTTGAAATAGCATACCTTACTCATTTAGGAAAAAAAAATCTGTGCATCTACAGTATCTAGTAAATGTTGACTTAGGAAATATACAAAATAAAAATACATAAGCACATTGTAAGATACCACTTAGAAATGGCCTAAGGAAAATATTTAGTTCCTATGGTATTCATCTGGTTATTTTCCAGTACCACTTCCTGGTCATTAGCACGGGGTATAGGCTTCTCCTCAAATCTCAAGTGTAAAGTGCTCTTTCCCTTTCACAATATCTTTTACCATAGCCTCATCCTCTGCCCCCAGAGCTGTGGGGAAATAAGATGTGAATTATGTTTGCTGGAGGCAAGTTATCGAAGTCTCTGTGACCTTGAGGTTCACGGATTTATCTAAACCTCAATTTCCTCATTTGTTAAATGTTAGTGAAAGTGTTAGTCACTCAGTCATGTCCGACTCTTTGCAACACCCAAGGACTCTTTGTAGCCCACCAGGCTCCTCGGTCCATGGGATTTTTCCAGGCAAGAATACTGGAGTGGGTAACCATTCCCTTCTCCAGGGGATCGTTCCAATCCAGGGATCAAACCCAGGTCTCCCACATTGCAGGCAGATTCTTTACCATCTGAGCGACCAGAGAAGTTAATACTTTTATCTTAGAGTTGTTGGAAACATTTTTAAATAACACGTAAAGGGTTTAACATATATTATGTATCCACTAACTGTAATATCAAGCTATATACCTGTGTAATTTGCCTACCTTCTTCCTCATAAACTGCCAGACCAACCCATGAATTTATTTTCTATCTGGTATCCATCAGCTGACAGGCAAATGCATACTTTAAAAACCATTTACTTAATGGCTGCTAAGCCACACGCTGGTGACCACTAGTGCCTGGTAGCTTGAGACAGCTGTCAGTGACAGATAGCAAGACTAGTAAGCAGACGCTCTGGTTGGTTTTGGTATATAAAAGTTAAGAGGAAGTTGCTTTGCACGTGAAAGTTTAAATTGAAAATGTGTTGTGTGGTTGTGCAAAACAGCAGTGCTGTCTTTAAATTCTTATTCAAAGGACAGTGAAATAGACCAAGACTGAATTATTGTTATTATTGTTCAGTTGATCAGTTGTGTCAGATTCCTTGAGACCCCAAGGACTGCAGCACGCCAGGCTTCCCTGTTCTTCAGCATCTCCCAGGGCTTGCTCAAACTCATGTCCGTTGATGAGTCGGTGATGCTATCCAACCATCTTATCCTCTGTCATCCCCTTCTCCTCCTGCCTTCAATCTTGCCCAGCATCAGGGTCTTTTCCAATGAGTCCATTCTTCCCATCAGGTGGACAAAGTATTGGAGCTTCAGCTTCAGTATCAGTCTTTCCAATGAATAGTCAGAACAGATTTCCTTGAGGATTGACTGGCTGGATCTCCTTGCTGTCCAAGGGACTCTCAAGAGTCTTCTCCAACACCACAGCTCAAAAGCATCAATTCTTTGGCATTGAGCCTTCTTTGTGGTCCAGCTCTCACATCCATACATGACTACTGGAAAAAACCATAGCTTTAACTAGGTGGACCTTCATCAGCAAAGTAATGTCTCTGCTTTTTAATATGCTGTGTCAGTTGGTCATAACTTTTCTTCCAAGGAGCAAGCGTCTTTTAATTTTATGGCTGCAGTCACCATGTGCAGTGATTTTGGAGCCCAAAAAAATAAAGTCTGTCACTGTTTCCACTGCTTCCCCATCTATTTGCAATGATGTGATGGGACCAGATGCCATGACCTTCATTTTTTGAATGTTGAGCTTTAAGCCAACTTTTTCATTCTCCTCTTTCACCTTCATCAAAAGGCTCTTAGTTCTTCCTCACTTTCCGCCATAAGGGTGGTATCATTTGCATATCTGAGGTTATTGATATTTCTCCCAGCAATCTTGATTCCAGCTTGTGCTTTATCCACCCTGGCATTTCTCATGATGTGCTCTGCATATAAATTAAATAAGCAGGGTGACAGTATACAGCCTTGATGTACTCCTTTCCCAATTTGGAACCAGTCAGTTGTTCTGTGTCCAATCCTAACTGTTACTTCTTGCCCCACATACAGGTTTCTCAGGAAGCTGGGAAGGTGGTATGTTATTCCCATCTCTTGAAGAATTTTGCACAGTCTCTTGTGGTCCACATAGTCAAAGGCTTTAGCTTAGTCAGTGAAGCAGAAGATGTTTTTCTGGAACTCTCTTGCTTTTTCAATGATTCAGCAGATGTTGATAATTCAATCTCGGGTGCCTCTGCCTTTTCTAAATCCAACTAGAACATCTGGAAATTCTCGGTTCATGTACTGCTGAAGCCTCACCTGGAAAATTTTGAACATTATTTTCCTAGCATGTGAACTGAGTGCAATTGTATGATAGTATGAACATTCTTTGGCATTGCCTTTTTTGGAATTGGAATGAAAACTGACCTTTTCCAGTCCTGTGGCCGCTGTTGAGTTTTCCAAATTTGCTGACATATTGAGTGCAGCACTTTCACAGCATCATCTTTTAGGATTGGAAATAGCTAACTGGAATTCCATCACCTCCACTAGCTGTGTTTGTAGATATGCTTCCTAAGGCCCAGGATGTCTGGCTCTAGGTGACTGATCACACCATCGTGGTTATCTGGGTCATTAAGATCTTTTTTGTACAGTTCTTCTGTGTATTCTTGCCGCCTCTTCTTATCTTCTGCTTCTGTTAGGTCCATACAGTTTCTGTCCTTTATTGTGCCCATCTTTGCATGAAATGTTCCCTTGGTAGCTCTAATTATCTGGAAGAGATCTCTAGTCTTTCCCATTCTCCTGTTTTCCTCTATTTCTTTGCATTGATCACTTAGGAAGGCTTTCTTTTCTCTCCGTGCTATTCTTTGGAATTCTACATTCAGATGGATGTATCTTTCCTTTTCTCCATTGCCTTTAGCTTCTTTTCTTTTCTCAGCCATTTGTAAGGCCTCCTCAGATAACCATTTTGCCTTTTTGCATGTCTTTTTTCCTTGAGGATGGTTTTTATTACAACTTTCTGTACAATGTTACGAACATCTATCCATATTTCTTCAGGAACTCTATCAAATCTAATCCCTTGAATCTATTTGTCACTTCCACTGTATAATCATAAGGTATTTGATCTAGGTCATACCTGAATGGTCTAGTGGTTTTCCCTACTTTCTTCAATTTAAGTCTGAATTTGGCAATAAGGAGTTCATGATCTGAGCCACAGTCAGCTCCCGGTCTTGCTTTTGCTGACTGTATAAGCTTCTCCATCTTCGACTGCAAAGAACATAATCAATTTTATTTTGGTATTGTCCATCTGCTGATGTCCATGTGTAGAGTCGTCTCTTCTGTTATTGGAAGAGAATGTTTCATATGACCAGTGAATAGAAGTGTATATATCTAGTTAATGCAAAAATCCTAATTTAATTGTCAGTTATCTCCTTTATTCAGAAATGGCTTTTATCTGTCATCTCTGTTTTCTTTTGCTAAAATTGGGGGAGTAATCTTTTTTTGTCATTTTTGTTTCTACTTAATTGGTTTCTATAAGAATTTCTTCACACTCCTAAAAGATTTTTGCTGCTGCTGCTGCTAAGTCGCCTCAGTCGTGTCTGACTCTGTGCGACCCCAGAGACGGCAGCCCACCAGGCTCCCCCGTCCCTGGGATTCTCCAGGCAATTTTTAGGTATATACAAAATGCCCTTTTGATCTTTTTTATCATTTTTTTATATGTTTTCAATACAAAAAGGAAAATAAACAGCAAAATGAAGCGAAGAAAAGACAATTATTTATAGCACCAGTAAATAAATAGTAAGGAAAACCACAGGGGTAAAGGCTGCGGGTGGCCAGCAGTAACTTCAGTTATTGCATAGATTAAAAACATATATTTGTCACACACTTTACTATCATGTAGGCCCAGTAGTGCTTTAAAATTATATTTATGGGTCATTTTTTCTCCTGCCAAAGAAATGGTATTACTGGGTAAACCAAACAGCTACTTAGTAGGTCAAAGTAATAGTTAAGAGCAAAAGGTAAAGAGCTGTAAGGAGAGATCAAATTTCAGGAAGATTGAAGAGATGCAGTCAATTTAGGACACCAGAGTTCTATATTCTTCCTCCTGTCAAACTGCCACAGGCTCACCATTGACCAGAAAAGGCAGGAACTCAATTTCATATCTCATCTGAGAGTTGGCACTTCTAAGAACCCAGTGCCCATTAGAACCACAATGTGATGGAGGATCAATACTGACTTAAAGGAAATAATGCCTCTTTCTGAACCATAACTGATATTTCCTGTAGCAGAGAGGGTTTTCCCAAGGGCTGTCAGCCAGAGCCTTAGCTTTGCCTTCTTATCTCAGGAAGCATAACAGCTGTTGGCTGAAATACTTCCTCATTTAGATGCCAGGTTGCATACGTTTATGTTTTCTTTTTTCTCAAGAAATGATGCAAAAGTTAACTCAGGATGGTGGGTTGGGCATGGTTTTTTGTTTCTAGCTTTCTTTGTCATCCAAATCTGTATTCTGCCAAAGTCATGTTGGATTCAGCCCAGTTTGTGGTTTAAGGCTTTTATTCTCTCTCTCTCTCTCTCTCTCAGGTCTAGCAGATTCTCTGTATTTGAGACCCATTCAACTTTTCAACAATTTCCAACTTTTCATTTAGTTTCAGGAAAAAAAAACTGTGTGGGACTGCAGAACCAATTCTATAGTAAGAATCACATAAGGAATTAAATTGAAATAAGTGAGTTTTCCTATCTTAAAGGATAATGACATGTATTCTCACCCTGTTCATTTCCACAGAAACATAAATACAAGATGTGTAGATTGGGTTTCCTTACTGGCCTAGCACTAAAAATAGCAGCTGGCTCTGGCCCATCTGTAATCACCAATGGCCTGGATATTGGCAGTAGTCCTAGAGAGATCATTCTTCTTTTCACAGACGTCAATTACACTATCTTAAAGGTGAAAAAAAAAAAAAAAACCTTGGATTTGATTCATAAAGTATAGCACAAGTTTCCTATCTCTGGAGAACTAAGGACATTCTACTTTGCCTTAATGTTTTCTTCTCCATTTAAAGAGCTCATGTGTCCAACTGTGTCACCTTGTATTTGGAACTAATTTCACATAAAAAAAGATGCAAGCCCACTGGCCTCAAATTGCAATTTATTTCGTAGCTGTAAGCACCTACTGCAGGCAGGAATCCCTCAGAAGAAATGGAGTAGCCATCATGGTCAACAAAAGAGTCCGAAATGCAGTACTTGGATGCAATCTCAAAAATGACAGAATGATCTCTGTTCATCTCCAAGGCACACCATTCAATATCATAGTTATCCAAGTCTATGCCCCAACCAGTAATGCTGAAGAAGCTGAAGTTGAACGGTTTTATGAAGACCTACAAGACCTTTTAGAACTAACACCCCAAAAAGATGTCCTTTTCATTATAGGGGACTGGAATGCTAAAGTAGGAAGTCAAGAAACACCTGGAGTAACAGGCAAATTTGGCCTTGGAATGCGGAATGAAGCAGGAAAAGAAAGGCAATGCAAAAGAATACTCCAACTACCGCACAACTGCACTCATCTCACATGCTAGTAAAGTAATGCTCAAAATCCTCCAAGCCAGGCTTCAGCAATATGTGAACCGTGAACTCCCTGATGTTCAAGGTGGTTTTAGAAAAGGCAGAGGAAGCAGAGATCAAATTGCCAACATCTGCTGGATCATGAAAAAAGCAAGAGAGTTCCAGAAAAACATCTATTTCTGCTTTATTGACTAAGCCAAAGCCTTTGACTGTGTGGATCACAATAAACTGTGGAAAATTCTAAAAAAGATGGGAATACCAGACCACCTAACCTGCCTCTTGAGAAATCTGTATGCAGGTCAGGAAGCAACAGTTCGAACTGGACATGGAACAACAGACTGGTTCCAAATAGAAAAAGGACTACATCAAGGCTGTATATTGTCACCCTGCTTATTTAATTTATATGCAGAGTACATCATGAGAAACGCTGGACTGGAAGAAGCACAAGCTGGAATCAAGATTGTCGGGAGAAATATCAATATCCTCAGATATGCAGATGACACCACCCTTATGGCAGAAAGTGAAGAGGAACTAAAAAGCCTCTTGATGAAAGTGAAAGAGGAGAGTGAAAAAGTTGGCTTAAAGCTCAGCATTCAGAAAACGAAGATCATTTTGCAGCATTCTTGCCTGGAGAATTGCATGGACAGAGAGCTTGGTGGCTACAGTCCACAGGGTCCCAAATAGTCAGACACGACTGAGCGTCTGAGCATAAAGGGTCAAAGGCATGATTAGAGTGGGTTCAAGAAAAAGGAAGAAAAGAAATGAGGCAGCAGTATTGGCAGTTCTTCTGAGATGTTTGTTACCGAGGCAGCCAACAGTGGAAGAGAGAATGGAGCAGGATGTGGAGACAGAGACATTTCTTCTTTAAAGATTGGGGTCGTTACTACAGAGTACCTGTATGCTGAGGGAAATGGTTGCTTGAAGAAGGAAACCTTGAAAATGCAGGAGAGAAGGCACAGCTGCCCCAGGATGGAAGGCGGGTGCCCACCCTAAGGGAGGGAGCCCGGGGGGGGAAGGAGTGTGGATGCTGCAGTGAGCAGCTGATGGAGGGTCTCTTCTGATCCCTCTGTGGGTGAGTGAGGTGAAGGTGAAGGTGAGCAGGCTGGGTGTTTGCTGGGAGAGCAGAAGGGAAGAGGGTGGGCTAGGAGAATGGACAAGGAGTGCCAGGGCCCTGTGGGGGTAAAGGTTGTACCTGAAGTTCAGAGTCAGGCCTTTAGGTAATACCAGGAGAGAAAAGGAGTCTACGTGCGACCTTGGAGATGCTGAGGTAGCTGACATAGGTACCCCATCCACAGAGTTATGCGGGCAGGAAGTCTGTCAGAAAGCATTTTGAAGCATGAGTACAGGACACTGCTATTATGAAACTTAGCTTTGAATTACTTAGCACTTTTTCTTGGCAAAAAGCTTTTTAAATTTCTTTAAGACAGCCTTAGGATCTCCAGAGACAACATTTGGCTCCTGCCACTGATTTACTCAGTAACTAAGTCTAAGCAAATGATTTAACCTCTTTGCTTTTACCTCTCAATCTATAAAATGACAGTGGCAATGTTTCAAGTGCAACAAATGCTTTAAAAATAAAAGTGCTACGTAAATACAAGCTATTAATAAAATGGTATTTCAACCTTCATGGGTACGGTCACCAGAAAGTCAGAAAGGTCAGAGAATCTGAACAAGCCTTGGATGGCAGAAGCCTCACTTGCAAGGCTTGGGCAGAGGAAGGCAGAGCCAGGTACCTCGAAGGAACTGTCACCCTCGTCCTTCCCTTTAGTTCTCACACCTGCTCTTGGAGTTTGACTATTGAAACCTGAGACAGAGGTGGTGGTGGTGGTGGTGAAGTCGCTCAGTCGTGTCCGACTCTTTGCGACCCCATGGACTGTATGTAGCCTACCAGGCTTCTCCATCCATGGGATTCTCCAGGCAAGAATACTGGAGTGGGTTACCATTTCCTTCTCCAGGGGATCTTCCCGACCCAGGGATCGAACCCAGGTCTCCCGCATTGGAGGCAGACGCTTTAACCTCTGAGCCACCAGGGGTGAGCTAACCTGTAAAGCCAAGGGGTGGGACTTGGACTTCAACCCCGATGTACCTTAAAATCCCATGCTGTTTTCACTTTGCCACATGTGGAATTGGGCTTGATACATTATAGCTGGGAAGGGTGTGGAATACTTTATTTATGTACAATATAGACCTATATTTTAGCCAATCAAATCTCTTCTCTGTCATCAAAAATGTAATGAGAGTTGCCCAGCAGCAAAATAAATTAGAGTTTGTTGGAGATATCATGATGGAGTTGTTTACAAGAACTCAAATGACCAGAAAAGATGGGAACGTTTGGGAAGGAGCAGTAAGCAGACTAAAAATCTGCACTTGGCTATGGTGCAGTTTTCAAACACTTTGGGGCAGGAGAGTTGATGCTAGGAAAAGAAAACCTTTGTGTGTGGTCTTGGGAACTGTAGGAATACGGTGTAAGCTAGGCTTTTTACTGCAAACATGATACGCACATTATAAACTATAGAGATAAACATTCCTAAGAGAAAGTCACTGCTCTGTAGATTTTTACTTTTGAGTAACAATTGCCCACCTGATAAAGAAGGTGACAGGAAGAGTGTATTTATTTTCTTCCAACAGCTAAAAGGTGATCAGACTTCTAAAATTTGTTGAGATTGTCCAGAAAAGTGAGTAAAATACTCATCCATCACCAGGAGTCCCAGACAGGAAATGACAGTGCAGTAAATACCTTCAGCAGCCGCCTTTTAATGTACAAGCTGTTTTCAGTTGGAATTTTCAGCATTCACATAAAACACACTGTCATGAGTGAGTGCTTCTGCTCCAAAGTCATCGCTGTTGGGATAATGGAACATCTCTCAGCGAATAACCAAAAATCTTGAAATGTCATGTCAAGTTTGTTGAAGCCATTTTCAGGCCACGTTCGAGGTTATGAGAATATTGAGGGTTCTGTGTTTGTTTTTTCGAGTTTGAGATCTACATGAGATTACTCATAAAGTTGTACGATGTAAGAGTTAATTAGAAAATCTGTTGCTCTTTGGGAAAGTCAATTGGCTAGAGTCATCTAGCTGTTAGCTATTATACCTCTTGCCTCACAGCCTGGAGAAGTTGGGATTGCTGTCACTTACCAATGAAAGATTATACATGTGTGTATAGTTTACAGGTCTGTATTGATATATGTGTATGCATTTGGCAAATTATGACATTATTTTGATTTGCTAGGAAATTTTGACAATTTGATTTTTAATTTCCTGTTAGTTTTTCCTTTTTATTTTCAGAAGGAAATTAATCTCATTATTATTCAAACTAATGCCTGTCTTGGGTATAGAAATAAATTATTTGCCCAATGCCTATTTATTGAGCACCTACTTTGCTCCACAGCCATCCTAGGCACCAGTGTTACAGCAGTGTTTAGAACAATGTCCTTGCTTATGTCAGCGGAGCTTATGTTCTAGTGAAGACATAGACAGCAGACAAGTAAGCAAGTATATGATGTGTCCAATGGTCATAGGTTCTGTGAAGGGAAAGATGAGGTTAAGACAGAGTGATGAAAAGGTGAGTGTTGTTTTAGATGGATGATCAGAGATGACCTCTCTCAACAGCACTTGAGCAGAGACCTGAATGAACCAACCTTGCTAATAACTGAGTGATGGGCGTTTCAGGCACAAAGGAAGCAGGAAGTAAGCATTAATACTAATGAAATAGCTGCCTATTTATATTTTTTAGCTTATTCTTAACCTCTGTGTGTTTATTTTAAATCTGCCTTACTCTTGAATATTTTTTAGTTTAGTCTGTCCAAAAGGACTTGTTTGTTGAGAATACTTATTTCAGTGTTTCATAATGTGCACGATCCTTGCTTATCACAGTAATAAGTTTAATGTTTCTTTCTTCCTTACTGTAGAAAATCAGAAGTTGCAGTTGACAGAAGGGTCACGTTCACACTACAATATCAATTGCAGCTCAACAAGGACTGCAGTCGCCAAGGAGCTTAATTATAATCTAGACACTCACACTTCTACACGGAGGACCAAGGCAGTTGAGAAGAAGGAGGCCTGTGATGCAGAAAGCAACAGAGAAAAGGAAATGGGACTTCTTGGTTCTGTTTCTAAAAATGAACCCATTCCTGAAGTTGAAGCCCTGCTGGCAAGATTACGAGCTTTATAAATTAAACTGGTAAAAAAATGATTAAGCCAAATATAAAGCCATGCTCTAAGCTGTAACACTTGAAAAAATTGCTTTTTATATCAATGACTTTATATAGTTTTAAATTAGGATATATATTAGAAAAATAAAGCTAAATACATGATTGCAGTGCTTTTCCTATGTACTTGAGGTTTTGGCTTATTCAGGATTGTAATGGGCTTTAAATGCTTTTCTTGTCTCCTGGTGTTCGTGTGTTCTATATTTGGTGGTTGAATTATACATAATGCTTCAGAGAGCAGGTAGGTGGCCAGGTGTTCAGCAGTGTGTCCTTAAGAAAATACCATCTTTTCAAGTCACTGTGATTTTTACTTTACTGTTTTCAACATTAGTGAACATCAAATCATCAGCCTCCAGTCTTGCTACATATCCATGTATATTCCGTGTATGTTATTTATAAAGGGCCAGGTTTCTCCTTAATTGGGATCTGTATGCTATCAACATAGAACGGAAAACATAAAACTGGATATAATAAAGCTGTGAGGAGATGATTGGTAAGCTCATTATGATCATTGTTGAATTCATGTTAATTAGACCCTGTTGGAGACTGTATGGCAACGGAACACATTTCCAAAACTGATGTAATAGGAATATATGTCCTCTCTTTTCAGAACGCACATACCTTTATGTAAATGGATGCAATGTTACAGTGCTGCCGAAACTCTTAGGGGAGAGAGCATTTTTTTTCCCCCCCGATAATGATGATTCTGGGATCGAATTGCCATTTTGAAACTTTCCACATTAAGAATTTTTAATTTCTGTGAACAAACTTGAAATTGCAATTCCTTTGATCTGACAATCAATAACTTTAACAAAAATCTGAAGTATTTCAAGGAAAGTCTTCCTGTGTAAAGGCTGAGATTTTACCCCATTGGAGGTATCATTAATTCTATTAATTCTATATCAAAGAAAATAAACTTTGTTATTTGCACTAAATAAAAAAAGTTGCCCCTTTTTGTTTTGTAATTAGCATATTCTGTGGATTAGGGGAAAGAGACTGTGCTCTATGGTCTATCTAAGCATCTCTTTTGCTTTATGACATGCAGTAAGCAAGTGACTGCTCTTTTACCTTCAGTTAAAAAGCAGTTATATGGAACTAGTCTGGCAAGGTCCACTGCTTTTTATTTCCTTGTTTAAGTTGCCACCTCCTTTCAGCTCCAAGTTAATAAAGTTAATTAATTAGAACAATGAACCAGGCCCTGTTTATAGACACTGGGGAACAGAGTGTGATCCATAGTCAAGGTGGGAATAAATTGTTCTCATCTGTGTTGCTGAAATGTACGTTTTACCCTCCAGTTGCAATTCCTATTTTCCTGAGAGCACATCTTAAAAATCAGGAAAGGTGAAGGATATCTACTCATTTAAGCAGACAGGAGCCCTTAACAGCAAGGAAGGAAGCTAAATGAAGGAATCCTGACTATCTGGTCTTCACATGATTTTGCAAAGGCTTGAGATTTTCAGAAACAAAACTAAAATTCAACCTAAAAGTTTGGACACACCAGATGGCAGGTAAGTGTCAATTTAGGACTGGGGAGCAGACACAGGGGAGAGGCCACCTGGCCAGTAAAGGAGAGTGAATTTTGACACAGTCTCCCAGGGGTGGAGAAAGGCAGGAAAGCCCCGAAACTGAGCAGTCTGCCCCAGGGCATCTGTGTGCAGAGGCTGAAGGACATGCTCAGGCCTGGACAGGAGGCTGCAGCTATGAGGGGAAGCACAGGACAGTCAACAGAGGTAAGAGGCAACCAAGAAACACTGGTTTCTGATGCAAGTGTTTCTTCCAACAATAAGCAAGGAGGTATAATTAGGATTTTTAAAGTCATAAGATTCCTTTAGTCAACTGTGGATGAAAACTATAGCGAGACAGACCTTGAGATACAGTTGTGTTTCTGAGCAAGGAGATTTTGTTTATTTGAATTAGTGGATAAAAAGTCAGTACCTTGACAAAGATGCTCCATCCAAGCTAGTGACGCACCCCAAAACAGATTCCCCTCCCCTTTCTCTCAGGTCAAAGGAGAGAATTTGGCAAGAACACAGACAACTAAGTGATCATCAGGGGGTCCAAAAGCAAAGACCTGCTTGTGGGAAGCCACAAGTTTCCCAATAAATTATTTAAAGTAATTTAAAAATAAGAAAATCTAATCATATACACATATATATCCTTTTCTTAACATGTATTTGAATAGTTAAACTATGCCAAACATCTAGTGTTTGTTAGGAAGTACACACTTCAGTAATTTATCTGAAAAAATTCTGCTAAAGCTAAAAAATGCAATTATTTATACTAAGTAAATCTAAAACTCTTAATTGTTACAATAGTGTTTATTCAAAAACAAGAGTTGTTAATGATTTCAAAATGTTAGTTTAGCCACAAATGATTATTTCTTAGGTGATTCATTCTCATTTTAAAATATCATGCTCAGCCGCTTCAGTTGAGCCCACCAGGCTCCTCTGTCCATTGGATTCTCCAGGCAAGAACACTGGAGAGAGTTGCCATTTCTTTCTCCAGGGGATCTTCCCCACCCAGGGATCAAACCCGAGTCTTCTGCATCTCCTGCATTGCAGGTGGATTCTTTACTGCTGCGCCACCAGGGAAGCCCCTAAAATATAATTCAGTGTAGATCTGAGTTTACTAGTTAGAAACTAAACCTATAATGTACAAATCTTTCATCTTATTAAACTCTCCTTTATAGGTAAGCATGAGTGGATATTGGTGGTAAGTTTTGTGGCAACCTTTTGTGCAGAGTGTAACTTTTGGAAGGTTGTAGGTTTTAATATATAAACGGCTAATGTGAATAAAAATGTCTAAAACTGGCATTCATTGTCTTTTTCTTCATGTTAATTATTAAAAATTTTGAGATCCAGGCATTGTAGCTATCAGTTACCCACTCTTTATTTTTGTCTGGCGAATTGGTCAATGGTAGCTGTTACACGCACTTGCCAGGCATGACTATTCTTAAAATAGGTTCTAGGGCCAAACTGTTCAATCATTATGCTCAAGAGCTACTGTTTAGCAAAACATGTGGAGCTGCCAAAGAGTCACAGTGACTGGATGACATTTCAGAATTGAATCCAAATCTCCCCATAAAAAGAAAATAATGGAACCTTAAACCATAAAACGTCATTATTCCTAAGTAGGCCATTGCCTTTTAAAGTGGATGTAAGGGAAGAGGTTACAGCTAAGATGGGAATGGAGTTTGAGGTAGAATGAAAGTGAGCCATGCCCCTAATTAGAGTTTGACTGTGAGGGTCTCTTTGCCTGCTACTCACCTTGTTAGATTTTGAGCATCACATTTGGCTTCATACTCTCCTTTCAGCATCTCCAAGATGACAGGAGCTTAAAAGGAATCTTAATTTATTTCAGGAAACCATAAAATTATATTTTTTTTCCCCTTTACTATCCATTTTTGAAATTCTATCCATTGTATAAAAATGCTTTGAAAATTCCAGAAATTGTCTTCTTCCAGTGAATATCATTAACATAAATCCAGATTCCTACAGATCTATGTTGTTATATATGTTATGCTATTTGATATCTAAATTTTTTAAAAGGATTCTGATGATGAAATTGGAAGCCAAATTATTAGATTATCACTTCAGGACTGCCTATTCATTTTCCATTACAACAGCCTTGTAACATATTATGTTATTTAAGTTTCAAAGTGAAAGTGTTAGTCGCTCAGTCGTATCCGACTCTTTTTGACCCCATGACAATTTCTCGCCAGGCTCCTCTATCGGTTCAGTTCAGTTCACTTGCTCAGTCATGTCTAGCTCTTTGCAACCCCATGGACTGCAGCACACCAGCCCTCCCTGTCCATCACCAACACCTTGAGTTTACTCGGACTCATGTCTGTTGAGTCGGTGATGCCATCCAGCCATCTCATCCTCTGTCATCCCCTTCTCCTGCCCTCAATCCTTCCCAGCATCAGGATCATTTCCATTGAGTCAGCTCTTCACATCAGGTTGCCAAAGTATTGGAATTTCAGCTTCAGTGTCAGTCCTTCCAGTGAACATTCAGGACTGATTTCCTTTAGGATGAACTGGTTTTATCTCCTTGCAGTCCAAGGGACTCTCAGGAATTTTCTCCAACACCACAGCTCAAAAGCATCAGTTCTTCAGCACTCAGCTTTCCTTATAGTCCAACTCTCACATCCACACACAGCTACTGGAAAAAACATAGCTTTGACTAGATGGACCTTTGTTGGCAAAGTAATGTCTCTCTTTTTAATATGCTATCTAGGTTGGTCATAATTTTTCTTCCAAGGAGCAAGCGCCTTCTAATTCCATGGCTGCAGTCACCATCTGCAGTGATCTTGGAGCCCAAAGAAAATAAAGTCAGCCACTGTTTCCACTCTTTCTCCATCTATTTGCCATGAAGTGATGAGACCAGATGGTTCTGACAGAATGTGGTCCACTGTAGAAGGGAATGGCAAACCACTTCAGTATTCTTGCCTTGAGAACCCCATGAACAGCAAGAAAAGGCAAAATGATAGGACACTGAAAGATGAACTCTCCAGGTTGGTAGGTGCCCAGTATGCTACTGGTGATCAGTGGAAAAATAACTCCAGAAAGAATAAAGGGATACAGCCAAAGCAAAAAGAACACCCAGTTGTGGATGGGACTGGTGATAGAAGCAAGGTTCGATGCTGTAAAGAGCAATATTGCATAGGAACCTGGAACGTTAGGTCCATGAATCAAAGCAAATTGGAAGTATGACTGTATAGAGCTTCTCCATCTTTGGTTGCAAAGAATATAATCAATCTGATTTTGGTGTTGACCATCTGGTAGTGTCCATGTGTAGAGTCTTCTCTTGTGTTGTTGGAAGAGGGTGTTTGCTATGACCAGTGCGTTCTCTTGGCAAAACGCTATTAGCCTTTGCCCTGCTTCATTCTGTACTCCAAGGCCAAATGTGCCTGTTACTCCAGGTATTTCTTGACTTCCTACTTTTGCATTCCAGTCCCCTATAATGAAAAGGACATCTTTTTTTAGGTGTTAGTTCTAAAAGGTCTTTAAGAACTGTTCAACTTCAGCTTCTTCAGAGTTACTAGTCGGGGCATAGGCTTGGATTACCATGATATTGAATGATTTGCCTTGGAAACGAACAGAGATCATTCTGTCATTTTGAGATTGCATCCAAGTACTGCATTTTGGACTCTTCTGTTGATTATGTTGGCTACTCCATTTATCCTAAGGGATTCCTGTCCACAGTAGTAGATATAATGGTCATCTGAGTTAAATTCACCCATTCCAGTCCATCTTAGTTCACTGATTCCTAGAATGTCGACGTTCACTCTTTCTATCTCCTGTTTGACCACTTCCAATTTGCCTTGATTCGTGGACCTAACATTTCAGGTTCCTATGCAATATTGCTCTTTACAGCATCAGACCTTGCATCTATCACCAGTCACATTCACAACTGTGTATGTACACATGTGCATTTCCTCACATCAGCCATGTATATAATGTGCAGCTGTAGCTACAGTGCCGTTCTGGTAGCTGCTTTGGTCTCCTTACAGATATAACTCAGGATGGCTAGGGCAGTGGTTCTCAGTGGAAGCAGGCATCAGTAGGGCTTGTGGACACAGACTGGTGGGCCCCACCCCGAGTTTCCTGATTCAGTAGGTCTAGGGTGGGACCTGAGTTTCTGCATTTTAATGAGCTCTCACCTGATGCAAAAGCTGCTGGTCTGAAGACTACATGACTAGATTACAGAGATCTCTCTCTTCCGAGTTCTGGCTCACTTGTTCTGCTGTTGCTTAAGCTCTGCTAATTCACACTCTGGTGATTTGTTGGCTTCACGTGATGTCTGCAATTATTCTAAGTAGGGCTTGTGGACACAGACTGGTGGGCCCCACCCCGAGTTTCCTGATTCAGTAGGTCTAGGGTGGGACCTGAGTTTCTGCATTTTAATGAGCTCTCACCTGATGCAAAAGCTGCTGGTCTGAAGACTACATGACTAGATTACAGAGATCTCTCTCTTCCGAGTTCTGGCTCACTTGTTCTGCTGTTGCTTAAGCTCTGCTAATTCACACTCTGGTGATTTGTTGGCTTCACGTGATGTCTGCAATTATTCTGAATCTTGATTTTCTCAGCACAGAGTTTTTAGCATTTGAACTTCTTTTAGCCTGCTTAGTTCTCTTCCTGTTAGTTACTGCAAGGATCCATTCATTACCAGAAGGTAAGGAGGTATAGTCTTCTGAATATGCATCACTGATCTTTGCTGATTCCAACAGATGATGATCAACAGGATCAATATTTTCCCTCTCCTACAACTGCTCTTGGAGTTGTTATATATGGTATTAGCTTCAGATTGGCCATGAAGCAAGTCCTGGCTCTACTGTTTACTGGCTGTGTAACACTGGATAAATGATTTGGACAATTCTTCATCTGCCCAGTGCGGTTTTTATTCTTTCAGAGGGTTTTAGGGAGGCTACAATGAGATAAGATATACAAGAGGAGAAATGCCTGATTCAATAACATTAGCTAATAATGGATCACCTTGGATTTGGGCAAAAAACCAATAACTTTTGCCTGAAAAAAATTTTCTTTCTCTCTTAGAATTAATTTACTTAAAAAAAAAAAAAAAACAACTCCTTTATTTTGTATTGGGGTATGAGAAGGCAATGGCACCCCACTCCAGTACTCTTGCCTGGAAAATCCCATGGNGTCTTTGAGTCTGTTTTGTAAGTTCCTTTGTATCATTTCCTTTTAGATTCCACATGTAGGGGAAGTCATACGATATTTCTCCTTCTCTGTCTGACTTACTTCACTCAGTATAACAATCTCTAGTATTAATTTACTTTTAATGAATTCCAAGGGCTGCTGCTGCTGCTGCTGCTGCTAAGTTGCTTCAGTCGTGTCCGACTCTGTGTGACCCCACAGACGGCAGCCCATTGGGGTCCGCCATTCCTGGGATTCTCCAGGCAAGAACATGCTCAGCTATGATTTGAGAGGCAGTGGGCTTGGTGGATCAGGACTCACAGTCTAAAATTGACATTCTGCCATTGACTTGCTATGGAACCCTGGGGTTTTAACTTGACCTCAGTTATAGCATCTGTGAAATGGGAATGGGAAGAGAATCTTCCCCAAAAGATTGTTGTTCAGTCACTAAGTTGTATCCAACTCTTTGTCACCTCATGGACTGCAGCCCACCAGACTTCCCTGTTTTCCACTATCTCCCAGAGTTTGCATTAAGTTCATGTCCATTGAGTCAGTGGTGCTGTCTAACCATCTCATCCTCTGCTGCCCTCTTCTCCTTTTGCCCGGGAGATTATATGAGGATTAATTTACATAATGCATATATGGGACTTAGACCACTGCGGGACACTTCATAAGCCCACAATAAGTTTGAAGTTCTACTATTAGATTTTGGAGAACAATAAAGTCTTATAAATTGGACCTAGATTTTGTGCTTCAAAAAAAATCAAATCATAAAAGATTCATAAAAGGAATGTTTTCATTTTGTTTTTCCTTCAATATATTTTTAATCTTCAATGAGGAGTATCCCTTTGTCTTCAAATGAGTACAGATGGGAAAATGGTGCTTATTTGAATATTAAATTTAGTATTTTAATATTAATATTTAGTATTTTCTCCCTCAGACTATTGCACTTGAAGAGCATTTTCTGGGTAAGATGTGTAGGGAATTTTAACTTTATTGAGAGCAACACAGTGTTAAGTATGTTGTAAATACTATCTTACATGTATCTCCTTACCCTAGGAGGCCAATGTTTCAGGTCAGTGTACAAGATTTAAAAGATTGTGTGTATATCATATCTCTTGTAACAAATTCTTCCAAGTTATGATAGAAATAACAGTTCCACAAAATATTCATTACTTTTCATTTGGTTACTCTATCAACTGAGTGAACACATTGAAAAATGTTGTCTGGTTACTTCCCAAGTTATACTATTAAATGCCCTATTATGGTGATAGGACCTGGAACTTTGCTATTATGCATTTTACTTGGCAAAACACATACACACACGTGCACACACTTTCTATAGACTTACACAGAGCATGGTGGTGGTGGTTTAGTTGCTAAGTTGTGTCCGACTCTTGTGATCCAATGGACTGTAGCCCGCCAGGCTCTCTGTCCATGGGATTTTCCAGGAAAGAATACTGGAGTGGTTTGCCATTTCCTTCTCCAGGGAATCTTCCCGACCCAGGGATTGAACCTGGGTCTCCTACACTGCAGGCAGATTCTTTACCAACTGAGGTACCAGGGAAGCCCTTAAGCAGAGCATACACCCGTCTAAATTAATTCATATTAAATGTCCAGAAATTTTTCAGAGCACATGAATGAGTGTACTGGCATCTCTGCCCATCCTATCTTGCTTTTAGCACAAATTTGGCTTGCTTCTTGCCTCACATAATGCTTAACAAATTCTTGTTGAGTAAAAGGAAACTATATTGAGTTCTCTGACATCTCTGCAGTAGCCTGACAGTTAAATCCCTGTCCTTTTCCTTCCCCCCATGTTCTCATAACAAATGACTTTAGAGTAACTGGTCCATGTCTCCACATTCTGGCCATTTCCACTTCTGGCTCATTGATGGGCGTTTTCCCTAGAAGGTTAACGGACCTTCTTGCCAATGCCTGTTGCCATCACATATTAGGAAAGGGTCCTGCCTCCTTTGATTGTGAGCTGCCTGAGCTTACCAGGGAGGTCACAATTTCAAAAGTATTCACCCCACTCTGAATGATGGGGAGAATCAATCCAGTTTCTCGCAAAGAGGCCTGGAGGAGTCACACCAATGCTGCCTGAGGCTTTGAATTAGGTTGCCTGGCACAGGGGGGAAACTACTCCTGCCTTCCCTTGATCAGGCTGGTGGTTGTCTTCTGATGGGGCTGCTTCTGTGCTGGGACAGTGTTCCCACCACCCTGACGGGGGATACAAATATATTAGCCACTGGTGAGCCATTTGTAATTAACGAGTGCTTCATGGTTTTAATCTTTCTTTAATCTGTAAAGCTATAAAAATTTATAACGCAATTTTAGAATCAAGGAAAAAAGCTAACTTGCGTGGCTCAGTTCCTAAACTGATTTCACCAGATCAAAGCTGCAAGGAGAGTGTGTACAGAGGGTTTCCCACGCTGCTCCCACTATCTTTTCTCGGTGGGTCTGTTTTCTCCCTTACCCAGAAGCCACTGGAAACAGGGGAGCATCTCTCTGTCACGAAGCTGCTCACAGCGCCCCAAAGAAAACAAACAATACAGAACCTGGTGTATAAAATGAAGAGAGGAAAGGAACATCTTAGGTAAATACCAGTCTACTTATTTTATGATTTATAAATGTCATTTTTGCTCCAATATTGACTTTTTTTTTATGGAGGATGAATTATAGATCCCCCAGCACTGGGAGACCAAAGCTCCCTTTCTTCGACACAGCTGGTCAAGTTTAGAATTGAAGCCCTGGTAATTAGTTATGAGTTCCTTAGCACCGAAGACCAGACCACTGAGAAAATTCTGCGAGGTGACCCCTCCAGGGAAGACAATACACCCGGGAAAGAACCAGAATGGGTAGCAGAGAAGCACAAAACAACTTCCCAATCTTGTTGCTTACAAACAGATGTTGCCGCGGGCATTCTCTTGCAAGAACAAAATTCAATCCACTCCTTCATTTGTCTGACCAGGCTTCTCTCTCTAAGAACTGGTTTTTGAGGCAAATTATTTCAGGGTTGCACAGGCTGGTAAAAGGCAGTGGAATTGGAAGCGCTCGTCCTCAGTGACCTCAGGGCTCAGAGCTGATGCTGTGAGAAGGGAAAGGGGTTGAGCTGAGGTCGTGGAGAGCCCAAGAGCCAGAAACCAGGTCACAGGGAAGGAGCCGGTGGTCAGACTTCCTAGAAGAGGTTTCGAGAAACTAGCAAGAGGGAGCCGGTGTGAACTGAGCTTCCTGGAGGAAGGTCGTGAAGGCAGAAGGGGAAAGAAAGAGAACACTGATTAGCACCTCTCCTGCCCTCACCCACGACTTGCCTGTTCTGCTTGGTGTCTATGTAAACAGAGATACAGGCTTATAGAAATGGAGATTGAATTAGGAAAATTCAGTTTGCATACACAGAAAGGAGTCAATTCAGACCAATTGGGGTTAGGATCCAGTAGAGGGGGGAAATGGCAACCCACTCCAGTGTTCTTGCCTGGAGAATCCCAGGGACGGGGGAGCCTGGTGGGCTGCCGTCTCTGGGGTCGCACAGAGTCGGACACGACTGAAGCGACTTAGCAGCAGCAGAGGGGGGAAATCCCTTTGTTTCATTTGGGAAAAGTTGTTTGTTTTTTAAAACCAAGTTATGTGAATTAACATGTCCTGTTTTCCAACTTGCCTAGATAGAGAAGTGAGCCTACAGTAGGTTCAAGGAACATTTTGCCAAAACCCGTATTGTTCTGTTAGCAGTTAAAGGCAAAATGCTACCACAAATTTATAATTACTTAAACCTTGAATTTGTTGCTCTCCATCATCCTTAATCTGCCTGCTTCTATAACAATAAGTCATTGTGTGGGCGAGTAATGCTACCGAGAAGAGCTAACATCTATTGAAAACCTTTTGTCTTCCTGGGGTTTCATTTGTAACAGTCATTCTAGTCAACATGTCTATAGTGCATCGAGGCATCAGTGATATTTTAAAGTTTTATGTCAGTTACGTTGCTGGCTCCCACAGCAAGTCTGTAATATGGGTACAATTATTACTTTCTTTTTACTGATGAAAAACCTGGGGGCAGGTAGTGAAGTTAGATGGTTTGTCCCAAAGTTGTGCAGCTGGTGAGCGACAGAGCACTGTTTAAGCCAGACTATCTGGTTTTAGGAGCTTTCCAGGTGACGCTAGTGGTAAAGAACCCATCTGCAATGCAGGAGATGCAAGAGATGCGGGTTCAATCCCTGGGTCAGGAAGATCCCTTGGGGGAGGGCACGGCAACCCACTCCAGAATTCTTGCCTGGAGAATCCCATGGACCACGGAGCCTGGAGTCCGTGGGGTTGCAAAGAGTCGGACACAACTGAAGTGACTTTGCACATCTGGTTTCAGAGTCTCTGGGCTTTCAACACTAATTTCATTTCGTGCTAATAAAACTCTTTGAAAGAGGTAGCTACTATTGTCATCATTTCCATTTTACACACGAGGAGATTGGAATTCAGGGCTGAAATCATTTAACCAGCCTTGCCGAGTGAGGGGGACAGCCAGGCTTCAAGTCCAGGCCTGTTTAAATCCCACCTTAACTAGAGGTAGGGCTGTGGGTGGTGATTTTAGATCTGTGCTTTTCGAATATTAATGTACACATGAGTCATCCAGGTTCTGATTCCGTAGGCCCAGAATGGGGCCCCTGCACTGCCAGCAAGCTCCTGGGTGAAGCTGCTGGATCACAGACCACACAGCATGAAAGCCTTCAAGGGTTGGGGGCCAGGAAATGTGAAGTGTTCCTCCTCTGCTCCCCACTGCCCAACATGGATGTGGAGATGGTGTCTCTGAGGGAAGCAGCTTAGAAGGGATTCTCTATTTCAAGTAAACTCACTGTTCTCTTTTCTAAAGCAACACAGAGTCCTATTAGGATTCAGGGTGCTTCTTTCACTTGTATAACCAATTATACTCTTTTTAATTTACTGAGATCCATGCAGTGATCAAATTCATCCTAAATGTCATCACTTTCTCCATAAAATATCTCTTTAAATTTCTTTTTCACACATTCTCTCTTGATTTGCATTTATGTCCTTTTGTTCTGATCTACCTAATAAACTCAAATCGATCATCAACCAAAAATTTATAAGCCATATAGACTTCATTCAGATTGCTTCTTAATCACCAACTTTTAGAATTCAAACACAGATTCCCATTTTGTCCATTTCTCTTCAATCAGAAGAGAATTTAATTCATTATCTTGAATGTCCTGCATTTTTCCTGACCTCCGATATAGCTCTTTCTTTTCTCTTTAAACACCAGTACTAGATTCTGAACCTCAAATCTGTGTCAACTGTGGCTTACTGAGTCCCCTAGAAGGCTATAGTACAATATCCTGGAATTTATGATTTATGCCAAGCCCCCTCTTCAGCCTCACTTCCACTGCCTACTGAGCTGAAAATTGAAATGTTGGCTCAGTCTATAGAGTCTGACTCTTTTTTTTCCTGTTGTGTTAACTAATTCATTTCTAACTTTAGCTTGAGTGTTTTGCTTACCCAAGAGTACCTCACACTGAAGAATTTAAATTTCACATACAATCTCTTTATTCCTTTCCCTCACTGATCAGACTTATTCAGGGCAACAATTATGTCCCTCCGGATAATAATTTTCTCCCCCATTTCATGGCATCCTCAAACAAAGCTCACAGGCACATGGCAGTCCTTCATTAACTGGGAACATGCAAAGTGCACAAGTCTTTTCAATGGAAAATTCGATGCAAAAGCCAAATGAGGTAAATTGCACTGACCCACCCTGGGACATTTTAAAGAGTGTTACATATTAATCTGCTGCCAAGTCTCAAGATGATGAGAAGATTCTCATCAGAGCCCAGCATCATTTTTGAAGGAAGGAGACATCCTCCCCTTACCCATCACCGCCCCCCTACCAGCCCCCAAACACAAACAGATGCAGTCTTGCCGATACAGATGGACCTCTGGCAAGAAATACTCAAAACCACTGGTGTTCACATGGAGACAAAAAAAAGAACAGGTCAACTAGGGTCACGGTGTCTAGGCACCCCCTCAACTTCATATCTAGTTAATACATTCATAATCTTTGGATTCTTTTCCAGCTGAGCCACAAGGGAAGCCCTGTTTATAGCAACACATATCATTTTGTAATCATACCCAGTATAGGGGTAACTGTTGGTTGTTGTTGTTGTTCAGTTGCTAAGTCATGTCCGACTCTTTGTGACCCCCATGGACTGCAGCACACCAGGCCTCCCTGTCCCTCACCATCTCCCAGAGTTTGCCCAAGTTCAAGTCCATTGAATCGGTAATGCCATCCTTGAAAGTATTACTCTTGCTATTTTACATGTATGTCTTCCTATATTCTGTTCTAAAGATATGGCCTCCCCCCATTTACCTTTATTCCTCCAGTCTGAACATGTTTGAATCATAGTCACTTTAGGGAATTTCTTTTGGTTGTGCCTACAGAGATGGAGCAGCAATCCTTGAAGACAATCTCAGACAAAAGCTGCAGGGTTTTCATCCATCTAAGGATGAGACACTAAGAAAGGTGTTCCTGAAATACTTTTGATGATTCCTGCCCACTGACTCCTGTCTCCCAAAGCTGTAATGTCATCAGTTCCTGGCTCAGCTCCTCCTGAACTGTGGATCTTAGACTATCTTTGGAAAAGTTCTGCCCATAAATTGGGAAATCCCCAAACTGATTGCTTGACTCACTGCCCTAGAGGCTGCCTTTTCTGGATTGTGTTGGAAACATGATCACCTGGACCTCACCACTAAATGTTCACAACTCCAGACTTTGGCTCTGGCCCAGCTCAGAGATCGCACGGTAGGCAGCAGCTTGATTCTTTAAATAATGGAAAGGACTCCCCAAATTTTAAGATTGGGTTGACTTCCAAAATAGTAATTCACCTTTATTTAGGAAATATTTATTACATGGTCTTGTCATGTTGAGACAAGGCTTGTTTGGGTATGTCTTGCCTGCACAAATAGTCTGAGTGACTGCCAGCTTTGCCCTTCAACCCTGAGAAATGAGATTCACATCACTGTTCAGTGCTTCTGCATATTCAAACCTCAGCAAGGATTCCTAAAGTTGTTGGAACCTACAGACACATTAAATGCCTTTGCGGGGTCAAGGAAGAGGGACCAAGGTTAACGTGGACTGGTCCCCGATCTCTGTTCACGTGTCCTTTCACTATTGTGCTGGAAACATCATGTCTGCGGGAAACACTGTGACCCGAATTCACAATACAGGCCCCACGTGTCAGCATGTGACTGACAGACAGCCTTACTCAGCGAGTAGTCCAGAAGACCACCACCCAGGATCTTTTAAGCCCTGTGGAGTCACGAGACCCTGGAGGCAATTATCGCAATCAGTATGCTCCTGCCTCCTGTAGATGGTAATAAAAATGGCGTTTAAGAAACACCGTGGCTGTGGCTTCTGAATGAGATAGTCGCTGTGCGGAGGGCTCGAGAGGGTTTGATCTCTGTCCCAAAGAGCCTTGTGCCCCTGTCACCAGCAGCTGTTAATTTTTCCACGTCCCGAATTCAGCAGGGACAGGAGAGTGCTATAGTCTTGTCCTCAGACGCAGGCTGACATTTTTCTTGTAGAGGGTCTCCCACTAGCTAGGGCGGCTTGCTGGAGGAGGTTTTCTTCACAAGGATGGGTGATGATGGTTAAACCCATACATGAACATCTGGGCCACACTCCCCACTGGGGAGACATATATGCAAATGCATTAATGTATATATTTAATTGGGTTATAATCTATTGACCATAGATACTAAGGCACTGAGCAAGCAATTAACAAAACAACTTTGACTAAATATAGTTAGCACTAAATATAGTTGGTTAATTGGTATTTAATATGCTTATTAAATGTCAATTAAGTATCTTTAGCAATGAATTGGTACCTAATTAACTTACTATAGCTATCCTGTTACTTGACATTTGAACAGCTAAATATTCTCTACAAGTTTAATGTTTTAATAAGAAACAAATTATCCATGCATTGCTCATGAATTTTTCAGTTAGTTTAATGGGATTTAAATCTATCTCCCAACTTGGATACATGTTTTTCCTAAAATCAACTAGTATTTTCCATTTCAGACTGATTTAAACTTGAAAGGCTGATTCCGTGAGAATAAAAAGCTATAGCAGTCAGAAGCACTTTTTCCATTTTGGTTCTGTCACTGACACCCTGTGTTGTCTGTGACATATTTTTCACTGCTTCTGATTTCCAGTTTTCTCATCTGCTCTGTGGTGTTAAGAATAGAAGTTATGATCACTATAAAAATAAAATTATATAAAATATATGAAAGCACTTAACTAAGCAAGACATCTTCTTAAAAGTTATGATTAAAAATTCTTGGGAAGGTTATGTAGTCATTATATTGACTGCATCTTCATATTGATATTTATGTAGAAATCTTAAGGTAATTTGTTGTTGGAATAGAAATCCAATGTCATCGTTTTCTGAATTGTCCCTGAAGTATAGCATAAACTTGGCCTTATTAAACCCACAGCTGCACAGCAACCTATGTTGTTCTTCAAAACATGCCTGCCTTCCTCTTCCGGCTGTTTGCCTCTTTATCTGGTCCTGCCCTATTGATCCCATTTACTTTATGGGTTTGAGCAGGTAGCAAGCTGTTGGTCTTTTATCCAGAAATTGTTGGGCTGTGACTATGGCTCTATCTCAGTATACGCTGTGTTTAAAATTTTATATTCACTGACCTGGTTTATGGTCTCAGCTGAGCTCCGTTTTAATTCTGCTATTTACTTGCATTTGAAGGCCAGTCGGTAACTTATATAACCTTAGTAGATTTCTTATGTCTGTTGGTGGGCCTCCCTCGTGGCTTAGTCGGTAAAGAATCTGCCTGCAGTGTGGGAGACCTGGGTTTGATCCCGGGGTTGGGAAGATCCCCCAGAGAAAGGAATGACAACCCTCTCGTGTATTCTGCCAGAATTCCATGGAAAGAGGAGCCTGGAGGGCTACGGTCCGTGGGCTTGCAAGGAGTTGGACACGACTGAGTGACTTCCACTCCATGTCTGTTCGTAGCACACAACAATGCATGTTGTTTCTCCATTTATGTGTTCACTTATTTTACATCTTCTGCACTTCATAAGCAAGGCTTCTTGTGTTAAACACTTGCAATGATTTGAATGCCGATTACCTGTCTCAATTTGCTACACCCGCACCTTCACACTCATCAGATGTTTGCTTCACCTCTGCTATAAATATTTCAAATTAAGTAGAAAAGAGGTGCTGGACATGTCTACCTTAGAATTTGTTGTTGGGGTTTCTATAAATGATTTCATGGCCTGCAGTTATTCTATTTTTCAAAGTTTTCATGGTTTCAAACTGTACCCATTATTGCTGACTAATTTACAGAGGTTGCAGTTGTGGTGGCTTTACCCAGTCTTGTTTCCAGGCACAATACACATTGTTGAAGTTAATTGTTTCTGCACCACTTTTTCCATGTGGTGGAGTGAGTCTCTCTGCATTAGGTTTGGAATGCTTTATCCAATATTTTGTTGCTTTCCCTTGGGTATCTCTTGGGAAGTCTCCTGAATCTTTGTTGGGCCATAGCATCTGACCAAGTGAATATATTGAAACTGCTGCCTCAAACCCACCGATTGCCTTAATTTTATCTCCTGCATTGAGATTAGTTTGTAGTGTTTTCTCCACAAGTGAACTAAATGTTATTATCTTTATTACCACTGTTGATGCTCTTGTTATACAGGTGCAAAAATATTCTTATCTCTGCTATTTCTGAATCTTCCCCTCTGGACTTACAGTTAGTGATTAACACTACATTAGTCATTCATTGACATGTATGGAGTTCCCCGTTCATGCTGGAAATGATCGCAGCCTTCAGTTAGAAGCCTAAATTCAGACTGAAGTTAGCAGAGACAGGGATTTGTGTGCTCAGCCCCTCAAAAAGCTGGGATAGTATGGTGCAGTGTGTAAAGCCAGATTCAAGTCAGAGAGAAGCAGGATCTCTCTCCCTCCCACTCATGGTAGAAAGTGATTCTTTGTTTGGTTTCTGCATTTGTGAGCTTCTATGGTGACTCAGTGGTAAAGAATCCACCTGCCAATGCAGGAGACAGCAGTTTGATCCCTGGGAGGGAAAGATCCCTGGAGAAGGAAATGGCAACCCACTCCAGTGTTCTTGCCCAGAAAATCCCATGGACCGAGGAGCCTGGCAAGCTACAGTCTGTTGGGTTGCAAAAGAGTCAGACACAACTTAGCGACTAAACAACAACAACTACATCTGTAAATAGGAGCAGAAAAGAATAATGCTTACTTACCTTCTAGGGCTGATGAGATATTATAGGGAGAGTTTAAAGTACCTCGTATGACACACTGCAAATGATGTCTCAAGAAAAAGTCAGCTATCATTGAAATAGAATGTTTTTCTAAGATATCTCAATAATAAGTATGATTTAAGGAAGTGGAAGAATAAGAAGACACTTTTTATAGTGTCCTATCGCTTTATTAATATTCAAGGAAAAAGACAGTAAATGGCAGTTAGTCTATGAGCTGAATGTGTGTGCTGTCCATGAGAACATTAGCTGCAGAGCACCTGGCCTTTTTTATTGATGCTTCTTTAGTCAACAGAAGAAAAGCAAAGAGAAAAAAGGGAATTTATTTCCCCATCCCTGTATAATGAACTGTCTTGACTGCATTGTTTGAAGCACAGCGAACAAGGTTTGATATTTGTAGAACACATTGTGTTTTGAAATCATTGATGTATGTATTCTAACTCGAGTATATCAGGCCACTAGAACAAAGACATTCCAATTTCCATGTCAAGATGATAACTGGATTATTTAGGTGTCAAAAGTACAAAGTGTGCATTAAACCACTTTCTGCCTGGGTATAATGAGATCCTGTATAGGAGATGTATACACACTCGTCCTGCATAAGTCAAACAAATAAACGTGATACGCGCTAGGGCTATGGAGCAGGACGAGCACTTATGAATCAGACGCTTGCATTCAAAGAGAGCTGGGCTAGCCAAGCCTGGCTGCCAAGATAGAGCTTTTGCATGTGTACTTAAGCTGGCATGTGTCAGTCCCATCACTGGGGCTTTTACACTAAAAAGAGAAGTACTTTATAGAACAGGCCATCAAGTGGAATCCACGTTACTTTATCACTTTTCACTCTGCGTTTATAGCAGAAATATACACAGACACACACACACACACACACACACACACACACCATCCTGGGAGTTACCTTAAAGCAATTCAGTGACTGAATATCAAGCATCTTCTGTGGCCAGGCAGGCCCTATGCTAGGCTCTGAGGAGCCAGAGATGAAGAAGACAAGGAGTTTGTGATCTAGCAATGGAGACAAAGGCTTATGTATATTCCTTCCTGCAGTGTGATTTGTGCAATAGCAAACGAAGGGCTTTGGGAGCACAGAGAAGATAGCAGGTAATTCTGCTAGGCAGTTGGGGTAGGGGGTGCAGAGAAAGAGGGGAACATGTTGACAGTGCATAATCTGGTCTCTGAAACATAGTGTCATTTATATTTCATAACCTATAGACTTTCAACACCAGTACCTGTGGAATCTAAAGCTTTGGTTTATGGTGCTAAATGTGGGGGCAGACTTGTTCTTATTGCCACCAAAAGTAACTAACTTTCAGTAAAGATGGACATGATGAACCTATTTGCAGGGCAGCAGTGGAAACACAGACAGGGAACAGACTTATGGATGGGGGTAGGGGGAGGAAGGAGGTGGGATGTATGGAGAGAGTGGCATGGAAACATATAGACTACCATATTTATGACAGATAGCCAATGGGAACTTGCTGTGTGATTCAGGGAACTCAAACCGTGGCTCTGTAACAATTTAGAAGGGTGGGATGGGGAGGAAGGAGGGAGAGAGGTTTGAGAGGGAGGGGACATAGGTATATCTATTCATGTTGATGTTTGGCAGAAACCAGCACAATATTGTAATTATTCTTCAATTAAAAATAAATAAATTTAATTATAAAAAAGATGGAAATGAGATAGAAATGAATTGAAAATTTCATTTTGGTGAAACACTTCACTTCCTTCAAGTTGTTTGACTGAGCAGTTATTTTACTGTTAAAACAAGGAATTTGCAACTAAGAAAATCACCTGGTATCATATGCTTGTAATGATATTAACTAATTTCTCACAACTGCCCTGAAAATTTAATTAGCATTGACATGTACTGACAAGTTCTGGTCTTAAATATTCTCACTCTTAAAAATAATCAAAATTATTAGTATTATTATTTAAAGAGTAAGTTCACAGAGATTATCCAATTCAATCCTTCCCTACCCAGGGTTTTTCAAGTATGTGAACCCTTGCAATAGCATATCTACTTGGTGTATGTTTCTAAACATTTCCCCTCACATCCATTTACCACACTGCCTTCAAAATACACTTTCCAAAAGACATATCTCTTTATATCACTGTCTTGCTTAAAAATCTTCGCTGATCCCCAATGTCTAATAGAACAAAGCTGAGACAGCTTGTCTAAGTATTCAAGACCATTTATGATTTGACACCAATGTTACTTTCCTGTCTCATGTTCTGACAGTCGTGGTGGCACTCTCTAATCAAGCCTAACTATTTACTATTCTTTTACCTTGTCTTGCCCTTCTGGGCACCCTTGCTTTTGTGCATGCTTCTTTATCCCAAAGCTCTCTTGTCTGATTCTCTGCTATTTGAACTTGTACTTTAAAAGCCCAGTCAAATGATCTCCTTTGTGAAGTTTTTCCTGACTTCACTCTTAAAAGTTAATCTGATGCAACTTTAACACACACACATAGTTCTATGAAAGTGCATGTATATATTTTTTTGGAGCAAGTGTCCCATGGTGTTGCAATTATCCATTTATGAGCATCTCTTTCTTTCTCCTTAGAGTCACCATAAGCATCACCAGAGCAGGATGATATCATTTATATTTGTATACCTAGTGCACACTGGAGGACTTCTTCCATAAATGCATACTATCTAATCAAGTATCATTACCTTCATTTCACATAAGAGGAATCTGGTGCTCAGAGAGGTTTGCATACTTGCCTGAGGTCACCAGAGTCATGAGCAGAAGAGCTGATGCCAGACCCTCAGTCATACTGCACAGTGCCACCTACTTCCCCTGTGTCTACAGATTTCAGGTTTCCTAAGGGTCATCATTGAGAGACTGATTCATTTTTCTCACTTAACAGACTATTGTTACCACTTTGTTAGTCTTCTAGAGCTGCCATAATGAAATACCACAGACTGGGTGGCTTAAAAAAAAGAAGTTTGTCTTCTCAAAATTCTGGAGGCTGGGAGTCCAAGATCAAGGGTGGTATCTTCTGAGGTTTCTCTCCTTTTGTTGTAGATGGCCACCTTTTTCTGATGTCTTCACAGGGTCTTCCTGCTGTGTATCTGTGTGTCCTAATTTCCTCTAAAAAGAGGGGGAAATAAGGACACCAGTCAGATTGAGTTAGGGTCCATCCTAATGACCTCAGGTATTCCTGGTGGCTCCAATGGTGAAGAGTCCACCTGCAGTGGAAACCTGGGTTCTATCCCTGGGTTGGAAAGATCCTCTGGAGAAGGGGATGGCTTCCCACTCCAGTATTCTTGCCTGGAGAATCCCGTGGCAGGCTACAATTCATAGGGTCGCAAAGAGACGGCCATGACTAAAGCGACTAACACTAATGACCTCGTGTTAACTTAATTATCTCTTTAGAGAGCCTGTCTCCAAAGTCACATTCTGAATGCCGGAGGTGGAGGGAGGGTGGAGTGTATGGTAGGGTTTCAGTATATTAATTTCGAGGGGACATAACTCAGCCCACAGGAGGTACCTTGGCAAATGCTAAGCTGGGCAAACTTTGAGGCAGACTTCATTGATGTCCACAAGTTGGCTCGCCATCTCAAATTACCCCATTCACTGACTCACTGGCATTTGGGGCAGGGAGGAAACAGAAGAGAAACTATACTAACACAGTTTCCTTAGACAGTTTATTAATAGAGGAGATGATTATTCATCTCATGTCTTCCAGGTCCCTGCCAACACCTTCAACCATCTCAGGGTCTTTGTTCTAAAATTCAGGATCCCTGTGTGAGGATGTCTTACCTAACATTGGGAGGACTTTGTAGAGCAATACCACCTCTGTATTTATGACTTTCCCCATCATTTGCGCTCTGGCTGCAGTTCAGTTCAGTTCAGTTCAGTCGCTCAGTCGTATCCGACTCTTTGCGACCCCATGAATCACAGCACGCCAGGCCTTCCTGTTCATCACCATCTCCCGGAGCTCACTCAGACTCACAGACCTGCATACAGATTTCTCAAGAGGCAGGTCAGGTGGTCTGGTATTCCCATCTCTTTCAGAATTTTCCACAGTTTGTTGTGATCCACACAGTCAAAGGCCTTGGCATAGTCAATAAAGCAGAAATAGATGTTTTTCTGGAACTCTCTTGCTTTTTCCATGATCCAGCGGATGTTGGCAATTTGATCTCTGGTTCCTCTGCCTTTTCTAAAGCCAGCTTGAACATCAGGAATTTCACGGTTCACATATTGCTGAAGCCTGGCTTGGAGGATTTCTATGTGACTGGTGATAGAAGCAAGATCCCATGCTGTAAAGAGCAATACTGCTCTGGCTGCAAATGGTTAATATCATAAAACCAGCAAAGGAAGGAAACCTGGCAAAATTTACAAAGCAAAACAAGAGGGCACCACGAATTTGAAATTCCTTTCCCTAAGTGCCCATGTCCTTTGCTTACTGCTGTGCCTCATGGGATAAAGAATTTTAGGTAAAAACTGGGAAGTTTTCTCTTTACACAGTCAACGGCCATGATTTCTCCTGCTTTAGAAAGAAGTATATCCTGTAAACGATGACAATATTGGTCACAGCCTTAAGCCCACATAAAAGAGCAATTGTGAGATAGGTACCTTCCCCCAATCTTTTCTTTGAGTCCCTCGCGTGTCCCAACCACTTTAAAATCATTATGTGCTTTCTTCTCTCTGGCAACAGTGCGCCCAGAAGGACCAAACATCTAAAGCATCTTCTCCCAGGGGCTTCTAACTCAATGAGAAAAGTTTGAAACTCCTGACAAAGTCTCCTGTCTTTTTCTCCCTTCATGTTCTCTTCAGCATCTTCCTTTTCTGTTTCCCTCTGTGATGTGAAGTATTGCAGATTCAGAAATACAATGTTATATGAATGCCAGAGCACTCAAAGACCAGGCGAGGCAATGAGCAAACGCACATCACATTGTGCGCTATCGGAAATGACGGAGCCCCAGACAAGGGGTGAGGGGCTGACCTCGACTCACTGGGTCCAGCGTGTAAAGATCAGCCACAGGGAAATTTTATCAGAGGAATTCACTTATAAATAGGACCTAAAATAGTGTTCTGGAAACATCCCCCTATACTCCCTGTGCCCTAACTTGACACTTCCATGCTTGTTTCCATAGCTTTCTTTCCCTTGGACTTTTTTCCATGTGTTCATTACATCTCGGTTTATGTTGAAACATGCTGTTTCTTAACAAATGTCCCTCTCTCTCTTTAAAACATTCTATTTCTAGGCAGACTTTGCCACTTTTAGTTGTATTAAGAAGTCCTTGATGATTCTTTCCTTTCTTTGCTTCCCGCATTAGTGAGACTACACTTCTTCCCTTGTTATTGGAGAGGTCACGACCACAGAATTGGGTGACTGATTATTGGACCTTTAGGTGTCAGCTTAAGAGTTAGGAACAGGTGGGGGAGATAAAAATAGAATTTATAAGCCTGATAAAGGCTATTGGCAGGAGACTAACCTTAACAGGGCAAGATGTTTACTTACGGATTTTAATATTTCGAAAAGTAATGAGGGCGAACGATACGAAATAAAGAGTTCTATAAAGGAAATCACAACCCTGTATTGAGAATGAGCCCAGTAGTCTTTCTCCTGCTCCTGGTTATGAATCTTTCTGCTTCCCTCTGCCGAGCTTGAGAAATGTGTGAAGTGGGAATTGCCATCTATGCCGGAGGCCAGGGGAACTTCCAGGACCCTAAGGGGGCTTACACCTTGCCCAGAGGCTGGTAGGTCAGAGGCGGGGCTGCCCCCTGCAGGAGGTGTTACAAAGGCAGGGAAGCTTGGGGATGGGGAGAAGGGGCTACAGGCAGAGCAGGCATCTCTGTGGAGGGCTCCTGCCTGGAGAATGCACACAGGGGCTCCGGAGAGTCTGAGCTTGGGGTTCCTTTGCGGCACAAGGGGATATGTCAGGAGCAGGGAAAGCATCACCCCCAGATGTTTGCATGCCCCTCCCTCTCTCTACAGTTTTGTCTTACTGGAAACGTTCGCTCATAAGCTTCTTGGGACTTCTCTGAAGTTGTTGTCCCGCTGAGTTGCAAACCATGTTTGATCATGGACAAGTCATTTTTGTATCTCAGGGCTCCAGTGTCTTCCTTTGCAAAACTAGGGTGATAGTAGCTACCTTGCAGATTTGTTATGAGGATTCAATAGAATAGCAAAAGGACAGCTTGTCTAGTATTCAGTGGACACTCAATGTGTGTTCATTATTGAGAGCAGAGATGGCATTCCTCCAAATTCCACCAAGCATGTAGGACCAATCCTTGTATACAGTTGATGCTCAACAAATGTTAAATAAGGTGTGCCATGAAACTACACCTTTGAGGATCAACACACCCCACATATGGGGCTTTTTCGGTTTCCTGACACCCTCTTCACTGCCAGACCCCTCCATACACACGTCTTCCCTCTGGCCACCTGAGAACTATTATTTGTGGGTGGGTTTCCTTCTTCTATGATGCTTCCTTTTGCCTAGGACATACTTTCCCTTCTGTAACCCCACATCCTTGACAACTCAGCACAAATGTCTCTTCCTCTGGGAAGTTTTTCCTGACTCCTGCCCTCCTTTTCTGCCACAGTATAAATGACACCCTGCTGTCTGGTCAAAGTAATTGTCTTTCTGCCCTGTGAGCCCGAGGGCACACTTTGTGCACTGTTGTGCCCCGGGGACTGAACAAGAGACTGAGGCATAGGGCACCCAGAGGAGGGTGGTTTATGGAAACAGTGACAGACTCCACATGATTTTCTTGGACCCCAAAATCACTGCTTATGGTGACTGCAGCCACAAAATTAAAAGATGCTTGCTCCTTGGAAGAAAAACTATGACAAACCTAGACAGCATATTAAAAAACAGAGATATTACTTTGCCAACAAAAGTCTATAGAGTCAAAGCAATGGTTTTTCCAGTAGTCATGTGTGGATGTGAGAGTTGGACCATAAAGAAGGCTGAGTGCTGAAGAATTGATGCTTTTGAACTGTGGTGTTGGAGAAGACTCTTGAGAGTCCCTTGGACTTCAAGGAGATCAAACCACTCAATCCTCAAGGAAATCAACCCTGAATATTCATTGGAAGGACCGATGCTGAAGCTCTAATACTTTAATCCACCTGATGCAGAGAGCCGACTCATTGGAAAACACCATGGTGCTGGGAAAGATTGAGGGCAAGAGGAGAAGGGGGCAATGGAGGATGAAATGGTTGGATGGCATTCAGCGACTCAATGGATATGAGTTTGAGCAAACTCCAGGAGATAGTGAAGGACAGGGAAACCCAGCTTGCTGCCGTCCATGGGGTCACAAAAAGTCGGGCATGACTTAGCAACTGAACAGCAACAGGGCTCCATGGATGCAGATGACAGTGTTGCTTTGTAAGAGTGATGGAGTGCGAGTCACAGGGTGAACCATGTGTCAGGAGATAGGACCGAGATCACAGCCCACTGTGTCTGGAAGGCCTGGAGTCTGTGGTCGCAGGAAGGTCGAGAAGAATTCTGGAAAAGAGCTCCTCGTCTTCTCAGTATTAGGTGGCATGCCAGAGTTATTCAGAAAACTTCTTGCAAATGGAAGAAACTACAGGAAAGGATGCGCCCAGCTCTACCCAGTACTCCCTCCCTTAGCATTATTTGTGGAAATAATGGATGTGGCACCGTCAGCATCAGATGGATGGGTCCCTGGGGGTGCCCCAGCATGGCTCTGGGTCTGCACATCCCTGGCTGTTGAGAACGACCTGGGGCATACCTTGCTTGCAGGAATCACTGCAAATAGAATGTGACTATTATGATAATCAATTAATAATCAATTAGTTTAATAATCTTCCCTTGTAGAAAACCTGCTGAAACAATGATGAATTGTGCAGAATCAACCAGGGCCAAAAGATGACAGAGGGGTGGGGAAGAAAGTAGCTTTCTAGTTTAAACACACTCAAAAAAGAAGAAAGAAAGGGAAAAAAAAGACTTAGAAACCAAATCCCCAAGCGTGGCTGTCTCTGGAAAATGAATTCCACAGGCACCGACTCCAAGATGTTTTATCGAATGTGCTTTAGACTTGCAGGTGATGCATTGTCCCTCAGAGTCATTAAAAGGAACCCAGCTTCCAAGAAGTGCAGACTGTCCACACTCGCACTTTCACACAATATACGGTTATTGTGAGATGCGCACTCCCCCACATGCCGCCTGGGCGGGGGCCTCTCTGTCCTTTATTCAGATACGGGATGAGGATGCTTTCAGCACAGCAAGATGGCAGCCGTGCCTCCCCACTCAGAGCGGCCCCACAGCAGAGGCGAAAAGTTCCTTTGTTCCTAATGCAGCCCTCATCTTTTTGTCATGCTGGACCCCAAAGCTGAGGGGCATGCAGACCATTTTAAAATGATCTGGATAATTTCTGAAAACCATAATCTCTACTAATTTTTTTTTTTTTTTTGTAAGGAGGGCCATTAGCAAAGCTTTATCATCTATTGTTGTGGACACCATCCACTGGAGGCAGTTAGGGCTGTGCTTAGGAAAAAAAATCCTTGTATTTGTATTTGATTGAAAACAGAATGGTCATTATCCAGAGTCCAGAGGATGGCTCCCTTTGTGACACTGCTTTGGTTGTGTGTGTGGGGGGCGGGTTCCAACAAAAACTGCCCTTTCTAAAATGACACTGGCTGAGAAATATTCAAGGGGTGCTTCCCTGAGACTCAGGCTCTAGGGAGGCAGCTTCGGGCATTCTGTGTTTAGGCTGCAGGACCCTAGAGCCGGCTCTCACTTGATTATTTTTGGCAGAGAGGGCAGCAAATGTTGGTAATTGAAGGTTTGCCCAACCGGAAGCCAATGGGCTGGCAAAGTCTATTGATCCCCCTGAAGCCCCGGCCCCCAGGGAGTGCCTGATTACATCTTAATGTTTTTCTAATGTGCCTCAGCATCGCAGCCACGGACATTTTCTTCACCAAGACACTGTGCAAGACGTTGTACATGTGAGTGGGGAAGGTCATTTGTGTCCCCTGGAGCCTTAGCTTCTCCTGGAACATCTGAAGAGGAAGCCAGTGTTTTAAGACTCAGAGATACTTTTAAGTCGAACCCTCTTGTTCTGCTTGCTTACCTTCTCCTCTGGACTGATGCTGATCTGCTGTGGCGTGTGGGTGTGGGGGACCCTTTGCTGAAACGATGACAGGAGTGGTCTTCTCCATTCCTGTCACAAGCAATTGCAGAGTCAATAATTTCTGCCTTCTATTCCAAAGACTTTTGTTTTCTCATTCATGACATACCAATTAAAACAGTTGCACTTCATACATCTTTGCATAAAAGCACATTTTAAGGATTTCTTTCTTTATTTTTTAAAGCATGAGGGTATCATCATTATTATTTCCTTCCACCACCCACTTCTGATGACATTTAGACCAACAACTCTATGGGACGGACCAGCAGATGTCACTATAGTTCTGTTCATTCATCTTTTCTCTTGATGGGATTCAGGTTCTATCCTTCTGGGCTCAGCCGCTCACATTTCTTATTTAATCAAAGCATAATGCATCCTAACATTTGTAATTCATGTTGTTGTTATTCTTTCATTGTGTGCAGAATTGGATACATATCTTCGCACACAGAGATGCAAGCTAAAAAGTAGCCCAGATACCTCCACTGAGGTGTAGAAATCAAAGGCCCTCCTGGAGGGTCACGATAAGATGCAGGGACAAAAGAGGAGAGAAGGTGTCTGTGCACTGAATCTTGGCTCTGATGGACAATCTTGGCATTAAAGATGACACAACCCCTTCATTCTTACGGAGGGCTTCCGGGGAGTGTCAGTGGGGGGACTGTGCTGGGTGTGAGGGTAGGTCCCCTGTCAGGGTGGCTGGGGACCACTCAGTGGAGGAGGAGGAGGGCAGGAGCTAGAGATGTGGAGAGTCTTTAGGAATGAAGTCCCCGGGGCAAAGCATTTTGTATTAAAAAAATCACTGCCCTCTTGGGGGAAAAGAAAGATCCATGTGCCAGCTTCAGGGTCATCATTCAGCAGAAGGTACCATGTGGTTCCTCGGAAGTTTGGTGTTTGAGGAAAAGAGGTTGACCACACGAAGAAGAAAGTAGGAAGATCTGCTTGCTTGTGCTCTCTGTACTGATCTAAAGAAGGTGTCAAATTGAACAAACTCAAAAAGCGCTTCTTTTTGAAAATAATCAGATTAATCTTTGGGGAAATAGGAAAATTTGTGATACTTATTTATGCTGACTTGGTCAATAAATTCAAGTGAAGAACAAGGATATCACTCAATCACAGAGACTGGACTAAAGCACACATCACCCAGGAATGAGTAAATGAAGCCCTAGAGACTGTGAACAAAGCCACTCTGATGGAATAAGCTATCTTTTAACAGATGTTGTTATATTCCCTCTACTACCCAAGTCATCCGGTACCCCCCTAGCTGGGATCTTATGGACTGGCATCCTTCCTTGGTGGACACATTCAATGGAAAGACTGTGTCTGGGAGGAAGCCTTTGTGGTCAACCCTCCCCACACATACACACAGCTGCAGAGTAAAGAGTTGGATTATCCAATAATACAGCTAAACCTAGTTTTCCTCCACAGTTTGCTATTTTGACTTAATCTTTATCCAAAAGCTCAAGCCAAAGCCATTCTTATAAAGCCAGATTCTCAGTTAAGCAATTTTCTTCCCCGTTCTCTCCTCCTCCTCTTTCTTTGTAAGGTAGACAGCCTTCAAAATTGCAGCCAACAATCTATTATCCACATCTTTGGGTAATCTCACCCTACAGGGTATCAAGGTTGGTCTGTGTGACCAGTAGAATATGACGGAAATGATGGTGTGCAGTTTCTGAGCATACATGATGAAAGGCCCTGTGTCTTCCGCCTTCCTTCTTGGCTTGCTTAGCTGATATGTCATGAGGACACCCAAGCGGATTATGGAGAGGCCCATGTGCAGAGAACTGAGTCCTCCTACCAATGGTCGTTGCCTACTTGCCAGACATGGGAGTGAACTGCTTTGGCACAGCTCTTCCAGTTCCAGTCAAGCCTTCAGATAATTGCAATTCCAGTTGACATCTTGATTGCACCTTCATGAGATACTCTGAGCAAAAATCATCCAGCTGAGCTGCTCTCAGTGAAATTGGGAAAGTGTTAGTCACTCAGTCATGTCTGACTCTTTGTGACCCCACGGACTGTAGCTCGCCAGGCTCCTCTCTCCATGGGATTTCCCAGGCAAGAATACTGGAGTGGGTTGCCGTCCCCTTCTCCGGGGAGTCTTCCCAACCCAGGGATGGAACCTGGTCTCCTTTACCATCTGAGCCACTGGGGAAGCCCTAGTGAAACTGTGAAAGATTGCAAGTTTTTGTTTTTGTTGTTGTGTTAGACAGCTAGGGTACAAAATTTAAGGGGACACTCACACTCAGGGTCATGTAAGCTTGTGGTCACAAGCCCAGATCTACTCTAATCCCAGACCTGTTGCTTTAAGTCACTAAATCTTGGACAGTTTGTTACTAAGCTGTAGGTAAGTGATACATTCTCCTTCTTTGCCAAGTCCCATTCAGTGTGGCATGGTCTGATCCCCTCGAGGTTTGTGACTTATTTCCCTTCAGGCTCCCTGTTCCCAGAAGCTGTTCTTGTAACTACCCACTTAGAGATACCTCTCCAATATTGTCCTTTATGCCAGTCAATTAATTTAGAAAACAAAAGAACCGCAACCATAGTGCATTTTCTCCTTTTCTAGTATTGATACATGTTAATGTCATCTTTATCAGGTGCTGTCATATCAAGATGATATTAAGGCTCTTACCACAGGTTGTGATAGTCAAAGAACATTTTTCAGTACACGAAACAATGGGTTTGTGGTTTAGAACACAGCCTGGAGTCATGGGGAATGAAGTAATAAAGTTAATGCAGGTCAATAAGAACCAGAGGCTTTTCGGTAAACACAGAGTGACCAAAGCCAAAGGCTTTAGTGAGATGATCAAGGACAAACATCTAGTTCAAAACCAGACAGCAGCAGCTAATTTTGACACTTGCTCACCCTTGACCAGAGATTGATAGGTGCTACTGGGTGACTTTCACTTTTCTAGTCACCTCCTAGATGTATCCATATAACCATGTATCAATTCAACAATGCCAACATGACATGCCTTCTCAACATTTTTTTTTTTTTCTGATTTAAGAAGATTCATGGGAATCTAGAGTTTTGAATGAAAGGCCACTTATTTTATTATTTTGCTTTTTGGCAAGTTTGGATTTCTCTGTTTTTTGTTGTTGTTGTTGTTTTTTGTTTTGGTTAAAGATCATGCTTCCACAAAGCAAACACAGCTCAGGACCCATTTTAGATCCAGTTACACTCCTGAGGTGTTATGGAAAAAGGTCAAATAATATTCAGACCAATGATTACTTATACAATGTAGACTATAAGAATATTTTTAAAATTAAATTCTGCTCAGATATGCTAAGAGCTGATGAAAATAAAGTTAAGAGGACCAGCATGTTCTTTCTCCACTTGAAAGATGGAACTACCTGTGTGTTATCACCTCTTAAGAAATAGGAAGCTCCTGCTGCTGCTGCTGCTAAGTCGCTTCAGTCATATCCGACTCTGTGCGACCCCAGGAACGGCAGCCCATCAGGCTCCCCGGTCCCTGGGATTCTCCAGGCAAGAACACTGGAGTGGGTTGCCATTTCCTTCTCCAATGCATGAAAGTGAAAAGTGAAAGTGAAGTCACTCAGTCGTGTCCAACTCTTTGTGACCCCATGGACTGCAGCCTACCAGGCTCCTCTGTCCATGGGATTTTCCAGGCAAGAGTACTGGAGTGGGGTGCCATTGCCTTCTCCTCAGGAAACTTCTAGCAAGCACTAAATTCAATTAAAAATAATGATAATGGTAATAGTGATAATAATTAAACAAGAGGAAGGAGGAAGTGGATGAAGAGAAGGAGGGAGGGAAAAAGGAGAAGGGGAAAAGAAAGAGGAAGAAGGAGAAGGAGAAAAGGGAAGAGGAGGAGAAGAAGGAGGTGGGGAGATGGGAGAAGGAGGGAGTGGGCGAAGGGGAGAGAATGCAGTGCCGGGCAACCTCTGTGGGCGTCAGCCCTCCAGGGTTGTTTAGGTGCTTTACCTGTATTAGCTTATTACAAGAACTCTAGTGAAAGATACTGTTTCTATTCACATAATACAAGAGGACACCGAGGCACACCAAAATTGAGTAACCAGAGATCCCATGGCCAATATGTGGCAGAGTCGGGAAGTTATTCTTAGGACACTGTTTGTGTCCTTAGATGATTTGTTAATGTCCCGTGGTACTACTGTTGAGGTCTCGAGCGTGGTCACTTCTAGAAGTGGTGCCTTAGTGCAATGCGATGATAGCTCGTCATAACCATAAAGGCCAGAGTGGGGAGATGCAGAACAGGGTGAGACCACCGCAAAGAGATGTTAACAGTAGCTTCAAGCAACAGGAGATGGCTTGGGGGGTTTGGTAATTAGCATCAACAACAGTATCCATTTGTTATGAGAGATACTTTTGACTGAGTAAGGGATATCGTCAGTATTCTTTTCTGCACTCGTAGATACAGCTGCCAGCCATAAGGAGTCTTTGCAGGTGACAAAGCCTTCGTTTTAGCATGGGGAAGACATTGTTCAGCCTCTCTGTATACTTGAATGACAGCTTCAGCATCAGCACCTCTATAGCTAGAGTGCAAGCTCTTGGAAGGGCGGGGTCATTTCATCTTTGCCTGCACAGTGTTTAGAACCTAGTAGCCATTTAGATTGGAGAAGGAAATGGCAACCCACTCCAGTGTTCTTGCCTGGAGAATCCCAGGGATGGCGGAGCCCAATGGGCTGCCATCTGTGGGGTCGCACAGAGTCGGACACGACTGAAGCGACTTAGCAGCAGCAGCAGCAGCAGCCATTTAGATACATGACCCAGTGTTCATTTAGGAAAAAAATGATTATTGGGAGCCAATGAATCACAGTGTATACAAGAAGTAACATCAACTTCTGGCCTCTAGGCTTTGGGGATCAGAAAGTCTTGTGTCTGGGTCCAGGCTCTGCTACCGCCTGGCTAGGTGATTAAAGAAATCACTTAAGCATTCTAAACCTCAGTTTCCTTACTTATAAAAAGAGAGAATTACAACATATATTTCTTGGAGATATTTTGAAGATGCAATTATGAGGTAAGACTTGAGAGCACGAACTGTGGAACAGACTTGCAAAGGTTTTGAACTTCTCTCCTGTCTTTTAATTGGATATGTGATCCTGGAGAATTTTAAACTCACTGCGCCTCAGTTTCCTCATCTGAAAATGTGATAATAATAGTGATTAGCTTATGGGGTTTTTGTGAGTACTAAGGGTTTCCCTGGTGGCTCAGATGGTAAAGCGTCTGCCTGCAATGCGGGAGACCAGGGTTCGATTCCTGGGTCGGGAAGATCCCCTGGAGAAGGAAATGGCAATCCACTCCATCACTCTTGCCTGGAAAATCCCATGGACGGAGGAGCCTGATAGGCTACATCCATGGGGTCGCAAAAAGTCGGACACGACTGAGCGACTTCACTTCACTTCAAGTTAATACATAAAAAGTGTTGAGAACAATGCCTGGCACATAAGAAGTTCTGTTTAAATGTTCAGTCATAGATTGCTTTTTAAAGCTCATGGCACACTGAAAATGCTCAATTAATGGTTGCTATTGTGTATTTTACTGGTAATAGTCAACATTAGCTGGAGGGAGGGGGGCATCTAATGTGAAATGTGAATGAATTGCAAATTGCTGCATTGTTGCAATTTTAATAGCACTGTTGTCTATTTCCTGTGAGTGACAGTCTAAATTAAACTGTTTGCTCATCAAGTGGCTGTTTCCTGGGATTTTTTAGTTTCTTTTAACATCCAATAGCCCTTTTGGCTAATGTCACATGTTGATTTGTTAGTGATGATTATTTAGTGATGATCAATGTTGAACCTTAGCCGCGGTACAAATATGCTGTGTGTTTTATGGGCTATATATTTGAAACTTTAGCAACCCTTTTCTGGGGGGACTCTTCCTTAAAGGCACACATTCTGATTTTATTGTGCCCATTTTTCTCAAACGTAATTTTTTCCTACAGAGCCAGTACTGGCAGAGGTATTGCAGAATCACAATGGTGGGAGACCTTTAGACCCAACAGAAGAGCCTATGGGGCCAAAACTCTGTTTCTCTGTCTGTCTTTCATTTGCCCGGCCCTTGTTCTCAAAGGACTAATTGGACCAGGCTTGCTCTTAAATGCAGTCGCTCCTTTTTGCTCTGGCTGGCTCTTGGAAGGACTCACCCCTGGTTGCTTGTCAGGTGCAGACTTTTGGCAACCTGGAGGCAGGCTCAGTGGAAGCTCATGTTTCCGACCACGGCGTAGCCGTTGACAGGAAGGGCTGGCATGTATCTCATTTCTGCGGCCAACCAGGTGATGGCTTTCCCAAAGGTGGGAGCAGGTGCTTCTCCTATGTCTCCACTGTGCCTCTTTTTCTCCAGTCAGGCTGTTTGGTGAGTTGCCCTTTGGTAAAATCCATGTAGACGGTGCCTGGCAGGCAGGCATGTTATGCTGCTTGGAGGCAACCATGAGCACTGGTTTTGGCCTAGAATTGATCGCCAATCATACCCATCCCTTGGCCTGCACCGACCTTCCCCTCAAGTCAGCACACGGTAGAGAATGTCCACTGGTAGAGAATTTTTAAAAAATATGTTAAATAATTGTGCTCAGAAAAGCAAAATCTTAGGGGAGGGGAAATATTTTAAAAAATCATTGTTATGGTTTTATGATAATATTTTAAAAGATTTTAAAGTCATGGAAAACTGCATATGAATGAAGTTGTCAGGACTCTGTTTGGGGCTCCTGGAGCCAGCTTTCCAGGACTTGGCTTTTGCTGTCGACAGGAAGGAAGGAAGCGTCCAAGGGGATGCATGCTTCAGGATGAACACCGGCCTCATGTTCAGGTGTCCTCACTCTGCGGATGCTCAGAAGGCAAGTTTTGTCTGTGAGCACAAGGCATAGCAGCTTCCCAGGTGGCTTAGCAGTAAAGAACCCACCTTCTAGTGCAGGAGACACGGATTCGATCCCTGGGTCAGGAAGATCCCCTGGAAGAGGAAATGGCAATCCACTCCAGTATTCTTGCCTGGAGAACCCCATGGACAGAGGAGCCTAGCAGATTACAGTCTAGGGGGTTGCAAAGAACTGGACCTGACTTAGTGACTGAACAGGCACGTACAAGGCAGGACTGCCTTTGCCCTCATTCTTGGCTTCTTCACGCAGGAAGTGGGGAGAAATATTGACCTCCCTTAAAGTAGGATCAGAAGAAGCTTTACTCGATGAGCTCATTCTCCAGAAACACAATCAGGAAAAGGCTGGGATCCGTAAGAATCTTATAAAGTTCTGAGACTGTACAATCTCCCCACATGGTGAATGTTCTGATGCCCCTGAATGTCTCTACCAAGTGATTTGTGGACGAGTTTTTCAGCGGAAGGGGGCCTTGTGCTTGTGTTCAGGTTTGCAAGGAAGAAGACTCCTGGGAAGACTGTATCCTACCCTGCCCCTGGCTGTGTGTCCCCAGGGCACAGAGCATGGTGGCAGTTGTAGGGCAAGGCCAGGGCCTGCAGAGAGAAGCAGAGGCTCAAAAGGTCCTGGTAAGAGAGGAGAGTGCAGGCTGGACCCACTGGGTACCGTGGCCTCCCTCCTGCCTCCTGCTGCTTCCTTTTGCTCTTGTTGGAGCTGCCGTTGTTCTGAGGACCAAACAATCTTAGCTTCCCAAGAGGGAGACCTCATTCCTCTGTTCAAGGAAATTCATGCTTGCGTGTGTGTTTCTTTCACATCAAAATAAATAAGTAAACATATATTTATTTATTAAAAATACACGTCATTGACATGAGCCATTTTCTTTCCCAAGGATTTCTGCAGTTTTAAAGATTCTAGGTGATAGGAAGCAATGCTATGCTCAGGGGTCTAGCACTGGCAGGAGATATTTCAGCCGTCAGTTAAATGCCTAAGGGAGAACTGTTTTATTTGCCAAGGAATTACAAAGGAGGAAAGAGAAAGATGGGTAGATTTGGCGAATCTATTCTCTCGGAAGACAAAACTCAGGCCAATACAAAGCTGTTGTGCTGAGTTTATCCTGCTGCCAATTGATGTGTGCTGTTTGAGTGCCTTTCTAGGACCCTTCAAACAGAACCACAGAGGCTTCCGTCTCTGTTACCTGTAAGGCCAGCCTTGTGTGCAGCTGGACTGACTATAAAAAAAGAAATATCCTTGCCAGATAGTAAATTCCACTAGAGCAAGAACTATACCCATCCTTGAGCATACATTCCGAACATTTAGTTCAGAACTCAACCTCATGGTCACTTAATAAATATTTGCTGACTTGTTGACACACTGCTTAGAAAAGATGTGTCCATGAAAATAAGCATGCGCAGCATTTATCTGTGTGACCTTGAGCCAGTTCTCTAGCCTTTCTGCATTACTGTTTCCTCATCTGTAAAAAAAATACAGTGCTTAACATTTATTGAGTGTTAACCCTGTAGCAGGCATTGAGCTAAGCTCTTTATCTTCAGGATCTCATTGAATCCTTAAAACACATCTATGGAGTATGAACTGTCATTGTTTTACAGATGAGAAGACCCTGGCACAAAGAAGCCTCAGGTCACTGAGCGGTTAAGTGGCAGCAGTCCAACTCCAGAACCCATCAGGTTGCTTACTACCCTGGGATAGGAATAATGAAAGTGCCTGTAACTAACTTATTTATGCATTTAATCAGCATATTTCTGGGGAGTGCTCTCTGCTCCAGATCCCCTTGAGTTGTGCAGTGAATTCAGTGGGAGAAGGAGAACAAAGGCTCTTGTGTCAGGAATGCATTTGGCTGCAAGTTGCAGAACAACCACCTCTTAGCACCTTGCAGGCAATGGGCTTTCTGAGAGTGGTGATGCTGCTGGGCATCGTTAGGCATTAACCACTCTTAGGATCTTCAGCTGGAAGGGCTAGACTTTCTCAGGCTTTTTGTGGGGTGTCACCAAAAGCAGGGATAAGTGTGAAGCTCTCAACTTCTGTTCAAGCTTTAATTTCCTATCAGATCCACATAGGTCACCTGGGTAAGGCCTTTGCCTGCTCCCTGCCACCACCCCTCAAGGCGAAATGCCTCCCCGTGGAAGGGGGACACAGCTGCCCTTAGAGTGGTGAAGTTGGAGGCATCTTGGTTTTTTCTATAATAACTTTTCATTTCCGGGAATGCCTGCAGCCCGTTTCTGTGAAACCAGGCCATGAGTAACTAACTAGAAGAGCAATGATTTGAGAATTAAAATATTACTATTGGTAAAACCCCCTGATGGTTCCCTGTATTATTTAAAATTAACTTTTTCTTTCAGGTGAGCACCTGAAGTGGAGAGCATGGCGACTAAACGTTTGACTACTGCCACCTTCGAGGGTCTGTGTTTTTTGTCATTGCCTCTGTTGTTTTCTGTGAGGGGATATCCTGAAATGAAGTTAAAATGTCACCTATACCTACTTTTCCTGCTCCATTTTTTTATAGCCAACAATATTGCTCTCATTGAGGCTGCCAATACTTCCTGGGCATTGTGATAGCTTCCCTACTTGTCTCCCTCCCTCTAATCTGTTCTGTTCCCTCCCACCAAATTCATCTTCTAAAACACAGCTTTCATCATTTTGTTGCTCTGCTCATGAGTCTGTGTGGGGCTCCTCTCCACCTAACGAATAAATTCCAGGGTATGCAGCCAGGCATTCCGGTCCTTCATCCTCAGGCCTCAGATGTCCCGCTTTCCCCGTGTATTCCCCAGTGAAGATTTATTCCCCCAGCTAAGCAGCTCATTACACAGCTCTTTCTCTGCTTCTCAGCTCTTCTCTACTTGCTGGCTTTTTTGCTTGACCTGTCATGGCAGGCCCCCTTCAACCATGTAGATTCTTCCATCAGGCTCTCCATCCTCAGCAGTCTCTCCTCCCTTCTCCCAGATACTCCTCAGTCCTTATTACCCTGACACAGTTTCACAACCAGTGAGGTCTGAGCAAATGCTCGATGAGCTTGTTATTTACTTATGGCTCCAAGACGTGACTCTACCATTTCTCCTATGTATTGCCCCCAGCAGAATTCATGATGCTTGTTAGCATGATGAACAATCCCAGGGATGGATTTGAGTCAGACATACTGTGGTAGACATTGTTGCTGCTGCTGCTGCAGCTAAGTCGCTTCAGTCGTGTCCGACTCTGTGCGACCCCATAGACGGCAGCCCACCAGGCTCCCCCGTCCCTGGGATTCTCCAGGCAAGAACACTGGAGTGGGTTGCCATTTCCTTCTCCAAGACATTGTTAGTTGCCCATCTAATGTCTCCCTTCTTTTTTATCCATGAGATTCTTATTTTATTCAGTGTAGTAACATGCCCAGCCATTGCCCTTTAATCTCAAGCCTAAGGTAATCAGAACACTCATACTCCCATTTCTCAGCTTCTGTTATAGCCAGGAGTGACCATGTGACACTGTAATGGAAACTATACCAGACCCCTTTGGGAAGGGATTTATTTCCTAATTACAAGGCACAATGTTCGAAGAGAAAGTGCATTGGTGAACCTTTAACTTCTCTCTGCCTTGAACGTCGTTAGGATGTTTGGGACCCATACTGACCATTTTGCAACCATAAGGCAATAAGCCCAAGAATGAAAAGTCAACACGTTAAATATGGTAAATGGAAGGATAGGAAGAAGTCGGATGATTGTTGTCTTTGTTGGATCAGTACATCGACATGCAGCTACCTCTCAACCTCCTGTCGTTGTTGTTTTCAGTCACTAAGTCATGTCCAACTCTTTGCATCCCCATGGGCTACAGCATGCCAGGCCTCCCTGTTCCTCATTATCTCTGGGAGTTTGCCCAAGTTCATATCCATTGAATCAGTGATGCCAAACATCCAACCATCCAACCATCTCATCCTCTGCTATCCCCTTCTCCTTTTGCCTGCAATCTTTCCCAACATAATTGTTCACATCAGGTGGCCAAAGTGTTGGTGCTTCAGCTTTAGCGTCCGTCCTTCTGTCTTGACTAGTTAAGCCACTGTTAGTCAGTTATTCTATTACTTGCATCTGAAAGCATTTCTAACTTGTGCAACCATATTCATATTTTGAGAGCCTGAAGCAATGCATGAACATTGTACACAGAACCAAATGCTTTGAACCCGTACAGGAACAGATGTTGTCCTATGAAAAAGAAACTTTCAGAAAATTAACATCATATGCATATGCATCTAAGTATTCTCCACTTACCAGACAAATAAACCCTCTCAATGACAAAGGATGATGTGTTAACAATTAATTAAATAATAGAACAGTTGAACAAGGAAAACAAAGGAAATTGTAGAAAGAGTACATTAATCCCACTAGCCAAGAAAAAAGTAACATTGGCTCACACTTTTAAATAACTAAATTTTTAGCTGCAAAGAAGGTCCCACTAATATTTACATATTAACTTTATTTCACTATTTGTTAATGAAAGCTCCATCCCCTTGTCTTCGTGATTCTTTGAAAGATCTTTTCTCAGAGAAATAGTCCTGCCTGTCTTTCCATCCTTACTCTTTCCTTTCCATGCAAAGAGTGAGTTGCCTGATAAGAAAGTTTGGGAGGAGGTTCTGGGCATACTCCACCCAGCTTCTCCCCGGCTAGAGTATGTGCTGTGTGTGTTCAGTCATGTCTGACTGTTTGCGACCCTTTGGGCTGTAGCCTGCCAGGCTCCTCTGTCCATGGGATTCTCCAGGCAAGAATACTGGAATGGACTGCCATTTCTTCCTCCAGGGGATCTTCCAAATCCAGGGTCTGAACCTGTGTCTCCTACATCTCCTGCATTGACGGGCGGGTTCTTTACCACTAGCACCACCTTAGATTATATAAATTAGCATATAAATTATGTCTACATGGTAATTGAAGCTGTGAGTCTGGATAAGCTTATCTGGGGAAAGTTATATATACAGTCAAAGACCAAGGCCTTCAGAATACTAACATTTAATGGTCAAGTAGAGGGGTCACTAAGAGTCGGACATGACTAAGCGACTTCACTTTCACTTTTCACTTTCATGCATTGGAGAAGGAAATGGCAACCCACTCCAGTATTCTTGCCTGGAGAATCCCAGGGATGGGGGAGCCTGGTGGGCTGCCGTCTATGGGGTCGCACAGAGTTGGACACGTCTGAAGCGACTTAGCAGCAGCAGCAGCAGAGGGGTATGAGTCTAGCAAGGAGAATAACAATCAGAAGTTACAGAAGTTACAGGAAGAAAACCAAGAGAATATTCTGCAAGCTGAGAGGAAAGGTGTACAGAAGAGAGTTGTACTCAGCTCTGCAAAACATTGCCAAGACAGGGAAGACGAGAGCTGAAAAGTGTTCATCCACTGACTTTAGTCCCTGAGACTTTAACCAGAGTGTTATCACTGGAGTGATGGGGCAGAAACCTTGTTGGAGTGTGAGTCTGAGTGAAAACTGTTTAGGAGAGGACACAGTAACTTTAAGAAAAATTCTTCTAGAATTTAGTGTGAAGGGATGAAAAGAGAAGGAGGACTAAAGCTGAAGAGTATTTTTAAAATGTGATTTAAGATGATTTAATGAGTCCAATGGTAAGGGTTTGCTTGAGAAGAAGAGTCTGAATATATCAAAGAAAAAGAATTATTTTTAAGTGTGAGGTTCCTAAAGAGATGGGAGAGGGTCAGAGGCAAAGTGGAGCCTAAGAATTGACTTTAGGTGGGAGGATGAATAGCTCTTCCATCTTTAAAGGAAGGAAGGAAGCATAGAGGTAGGTTTGTAGATCAGAAGGCAACGCATTCTTGTTGGATGGCCTCCATCTCCTGTGTGAAGGGGATGAGATCATAGGCTGAAAGTGAACGGGGAGCTACGGGCTGGGGAGGAGAATGGAGGAGACCTGCGTAGCAACAGAAAGTAAGACACTGAGTTGACCGGCACCCTCGTGTGGACAGTATTTGTGACCCATTTGAGGTGGATTATCATGAACTTATAGTGAACGAGTAATAATTTTTTGAAAAGTGAAGCACAGGTATTTTAAAATTCTCCCTAAATACTCTATTACTGGGTTTGTTTATATCACCCATTTAAATCCTGGTTGTTTGTTAAGTCTTGTCTTCTTGTATGTCCAGTTATTTTTTATTGAGTACTTAGCTGTTAAATAGAAGCCATCAGCATATCATCACACAGTTTCTATAAGTCAGACACTCAGGGCCAGTTTATCTGGGTGGTTCTGTTTAGGTTCTATTTAGCGTGCTCCCATGAGGGCTTCCGTGGTGGCTCAGTGGTAAAAAAAAAAAAAAAAAAAAAAAAACACCCCGCCTGCCAATGCAGGAGATGTGGGTTCAATCCCTGGGTTGAGAAGACCCCCTGGAAAGGAAATGGCAACCCATTCCAGTATTCTTGCGGGTATAATCCCGTTGACAGAGGAGCCTGGTGGGCTACAGTCCATCGGGTGGCGAAAGAGTCAGACATGACTGAGCGACTAAAGAACAACAGCAACGGGAGTTGATGCTCAAGGTATTAACCAGAGCAGTGGTCATCTCAAGGCTTGGCTGGAACTGTGGCATCCCTTCCCAGGTCGGTGCACTCACCTGGCTGTTGGTGAAAGGCCATGGCCTCAGTTTCTTGGCATGTGGACTCTGCAGAGAGCTGCTTGGGAGCCCTCCGACTTGGCAGCTGCCTTCCCAGAAGGAGTGGTGTAAGGAGCAAGATGGAAGCGAGTGCCCACCTATTTTTGATTGAGTGTTTGGCAGAGAAAATTTCAGACACTGGGTGCTGTTTTCTTCCTTCCAAGAATATTTGCCACTGTTGCTGGCAAAGAGCTGGGTTAAGGGCACTGGCCATCCCAGGTCCTTCATCCAGTCAGGAATGGATGAGAAATGTCTGTCCCTGTGAAGATGCAGATATTTCCAGTGCACTCTTATTTCTTGGGTGTGGCCCTTTGGTGACTTGACTAATTTCATGAGGTGCTTACCAGGCAGGCCTTGAGCGCCAAGCTTTGAGTCCCCAGATGCTGGAGACTCCCAGAATTTCTGCCCAGTTCTCAGTCTCCCAGCTGTGCTTTCAGAACTAGAGGTGCCTGAAGGGCCCTGGTTCTCAGACATTAGGGGACATCAGAATCAACTCGATGGTTTGTTGAAGCAGATTTCTGGGTCTCATTCCCGGGTTTCTGATTGAGTAGATCTGGGGTAGAACCTGAGAATGTGCATTTTGAACCAGTTCCTGGGTGCTCACATCTGGAGAAACGCCATTCGAGAGGAAAGGCAGCCTTGAATGGGCTTCCTTCCTCTTTGGAATTTGACAGTTTGTTTTCTCACTGCCTGCGTAACTTGTCAGTGTCATTAAACTGATGTTTCTTTTAACACGTTTCTTATGATCAGAGAGAGGGTTGTTCTGAACCATCTACTCTTCTGTTGCTGGAAGAAAAACTTTCACACTAATAATAATGACTAACACAACAGAGAAAGTATGATGTATCAGCCCAAGGCTGGCGTGACTGCTGATGGAACAACCCTACAGGGTGTCACACACATTGTCTTTCAAATGCCTGGCAACACCATGTTGGTGGAGTTGTGCAATCCAGCAGCCCTCTGTAGCTGGGTCCTGTGCAAAGATCTCAATATATATTATTTCATTTATCCTCACAAACTTCCTGTAATCCTTATTTTCAGATGAGGAAAGTGAAATTTAAAAGGAATAACTTTCCAAAGGTCACAGGGTTTGCCGATTGTCTTAGCAAGTCTGGATTAAGCCTTTGACCTCCCTGCCTTCCCTGTCTGTAAAATGGGCACAAGAGTATTTATTCTCCACCTCGGAGCTGGGTAGAGTGAACTAATGAAGCAGTGGACTTAAACTCTTGAGAGTTTTTGGGATAAGAGAATTAACTTTCGGAAAATGGTTTTGTGATGAAGGTAGAAACACCTCCAGTTGTTAAGCACGCAAATGAAGACGACCAATGAAGCAGAGCTAAGGCCAAAGCAGCTGTTTCAAAGAGCCCTGCAGAGCCATGGTAGGATGAAACCAACTTTCAAATGGCACCCTGCTTTAATAAAAAGCAGTGGCTTTAAAAGGCAGTGGTTTCATCTACTGAGGCATGTTAGACCAAGTTTCTCCTCCCCTTGTTTCGCTGTTTCTCTTCAAGACATCAGGTGTTAAATTCATTTCTTCTTTCTTTTCCTCTCCTCCCTCAATGACTAATGGCCAAATGTTCATTTAAAAAGTAAGGATTTTGAGAGCCTCTAGACACTTCAGAGGACAGAGGATGAGATGGTTGGGTGGCATCACTGACTTGACAGACATGAGTTTGAGCAAGCTCTGGGAGTTGGTGATGGACAGGGAAGCCTGGCGTGCTGCAGTCCATGGGGTTGCAGAGTCACATATGACTGAGCGACTGAACTGACTGAGACACTTCAGACATTATTATTGCAACATATAGCTCTTTACCTGCAGGTCACAGGTTCTCGGGTAGATTGGGTCAATAGTGATAAGTCTGATACCGGCCATTGGTCAGTTGCATGGTTCGCGTGAAATGGGCTGATGGGCTCAGCTCACATACCAGTCCACATGGGAAGGGCATGGCCAGATGCTGGTTGGCATGTTCAACACAGAGCCTGTGGCCTCAGCTGGAAGGGATTCAGCTTTGCTGAGATTGCCTCCTGGAGATATGTGTGTGTGGCAAGAGAAAAAGGCATGAGCTGCTTGGAAAGAAAGGGAGAGATGAGAGATTGTCTTAACGTTCCACCTTCTTGACTACAAAGAAGATACCTCTTTCCAGACCCAAGGAGGAGGTTGGCTTCCTGGTTTGTCCTTCACTTTGGGGACTTTATCCAGCAGAGAAGACAGTTGTCGGTAATGTACAGAAGAAAATGCTCTTGCTGTTTCTAATAGAGAGGAGCCGAGTGGAGAACACCCAGGAAAGGGAGTAAGACAGGGATACACGGGCATGAACATACTTAGAGGGAGAGACCTGTCTTTCCACACATAAGCAATCAAGCGAGATTCTGGGGAACAAACGACAGGACGTCCTGCTGCTTCTCTTTTGTCTGGTTTTCTCCCAGCTGACTCCACGCTCTTACAGGAAGGCAGGATCTCAGTCCACTGCTCCTGTTATCTCCTGTGGGGTCAATGTCAAGGATAGATGTGGATACGGACACCCCCCAACTCCTGTCCTCCACTGAGGGGTATTATTTATTGCCGTCTCTGAGTCTAGGTGTTTTCAGACCAGTTTTGGCTCAAGAAACATACAAAATGCTTTTAAATTTTTTTATTTTTTCAACAAGAGGCACCTACATTTTTTAAGCTCCTTTTTTTTCTTTTCTTAAATCTTATTTTACTCTGTTGTCCCTATTACCGAAGTCCTTGCCTGAATCCAAGGGTCTTCCTGACTTGGGTCTGAGTGTCTGAATCTTCATCACATCATCAGTAGAATGGAATATGGTGAGATCCAAATTTCAGTGGGTCGATGTGTGAATGACATCGCAAAGGCAGCAGTGAAGAAGACGAACTCTCCTTTCCAGAAATCTGGTAGTGGGGGAGAAAGAGCGACAGGGAAGTGGTGGGCAAGGGATTGCAGGGAGGTTTGTTAAGATGAGGGAGGAATTGTGCACACATTTTCAGAGAGATGGTGATGAGAGAGAATAAAATTGTGCTGGACAGAAGGGGAATGCCAGAGAAGCAGGAGAGGAGAGGAATCAACTGCATGGTGCTGCTGCTGCTAAGTCGCTTCAGTCGTGTCCGACTCTGTGCGACCCCATAGACAGCAGCCCACCAGGCTCTGCCGTCCTTGGGATTCTCCAGGCAAGAACACTGGAGTGGGTTGCCATTTCCTTCTCCAATTCGTGAAAGTGAAGTCGCTCAGTCGTGTCCGACTCTTGGCGACCCCATGGACTGCAGCCTACCAGGCTCCTCCGCCCATGGGATTTTCCAGGCAAGAGTACTGGAGTGGGGTGCCATTGCCTTCTCCGAATCAACTGCATAGGAGGAGGTAATCCCAAGGAAGACGAGGTTCCGAGGAAGGGAAGAGTGCTGTTATGGATCTATTTCAGATGTGGAGAGGTGAGTTTTGGGCACTCCCTCAACAGTGCTCTATCTTCTTTGCACAGTAAAAGTCAGAACTGTTCACTGAGAGGTGACTGGGAACCTGAGGAATTGCCAAAGATTTGTGGGGAAGAGGAAGGAGATCACAGGGAAACAAGCAGAGGGCTGCTGGCTGGGCTGGGTTGAATGAATTTACCCTCTCTATCTGTATATTGATAGCATCTTTAAAGTCATCGAGCAAAGCTTGCTTTTCAGTCATGCAGTGGGGGTCACTGCTTTCTATTACACAGGAGCTTTGATGGGAAGATTGGAGGGAAAACAGGCTATAGAAAATTCCACCCACAATATACATGGAATGGGGGAAAAAAGCCCAATTGGGGTTGTCAAAAAGTTTTCAAAGAACTTTACAAAAACAAAAAAAAAAACTTCTCTCTTATTTAAGTCAAAGCAGCATGGAAAATAATAATATGGCATTCAAGCTCCATTCTCTCTGTTGGGGGCAATGCTTGAAGAAAAAGAAAAGTGTATTCTGTGGTTAGTCATATTTTAATTGGTCACAATATGAAGCAAAAGTTCAAAATGAAATGCTAGAAATGTCTCCCCTCTGGAACATTCAATTAAGATCCTTGGGGGGGGAAAACCTCAAAAATGACAGCCAGAGAATAACAACAACAAAAGTCACTGTAAACCTAGATTTAAGCAGGCAGATGGATTAGTCCACCTGCAAGGGTGTTTTGCTCTGAGCGAAAGTGTAATATGGACAGAATTCCTCCTGAGCACCTGGAGATCTGCCTTTCCACGCCCTTCTTGGCCATCTTAGTTCCTGCTTCCAACCCTTAGGAATATCCAGTGTCTTTTCTCACGCCTTCACTCAAAGGATTTGAAATGTATTTACACTTAGGTAAAAATAACTGAAGACAGAAAAGACCAGTTACTTATCTCAGGGGTATTCTCACTTTAATAAGGCGAATCTTAGGTAAAACAAATGTTACTGGACTCTGAAATAGCATCACATGCATAGACGCCTGTTCTGCTTATTAAAAGGACTCTGAGACCATCCCCCTTGCCTGCCAGGAAGAAACCTATGTGGGATAGCTTAGAGAATTGTTTGAGTCCTGGAAGGAGGCTGAGAAATTTTAACATGTTGTATCGCTCAAGATGATGTTAGAATCATCATAATAAAAAGCAAAGGGTAATTATAGACAAAATGATCTGTGAACTCTTTAGCGTTTAACATTGCACCTGACAATTTTTTTGTTTTTCCTCAAAGGAGACATTACACGCCTCCCAGGTGGGTCCCAGGCCCATCACACATCCACTTGCAGAGGAACAAGTGCATGTCTGTGCCCACAGGTTTGACAAAATCCTTGTGCATCATACCCTCTTCCGAAGTCCTCATGCAGAGCCAACCTGGTCCCTTGTGAATGCACTTGGTCCTCATAGCCACTGTGTGAAGGAGGCACTTAGTCTCAATGGTACAGAAAGGGGAGCCGAGGCAGAGATCTCAAGGGAGTTGCCCAAACCCACACAGTATGCAGGTGGTGGAGCTGGGATTTGAACCCCAGGCTTCAAAGGGGTAGGGTAAGTCTGGATTCTAAGCACTGCAAACTGTCTTTGAGAACTTGAGACGGACATCACAGAAGCGGTTATTTCTGAACTGGTGTTGAAGAATGAGTTTTCCAGGTTGGCATTGGGTGAGTGGGATTAGGTTGCTTTTCCACACATGTGACAGATCCTCAGAGATTTGGGGAAGGTGGTAGCTTGGCAAGGTAGACGGCTTAGGATGGATGTGGAGGTGGGGCTGATCATCCATCCCATGTCAGTTAGCACGTGACAACCTGAGTTTTCATCTGTCTTCCCAGCATAGTCACAAATGGCACCCTGGATTTGGCTCGTGTTACGTGGTCCCCTCCCTATGGGGGCCCCATTCACATGGAACCTTGAATGGCCTGCCGCAGAGTTTGGATTTTATTCTATGGGGTGGAATGACAGGTGTGATGCCCAGAATTTCTTGGGAAAAGGACGGGAGTCTGAGAAAGGAGCCCGATCCTATGGTACCAAACGACCCGCTTTGTTGCCTTGTGAAAATGAAATGAAATGGTTGAGAGTAGATGAATAGCAGTCATAGCTCAGTATAGACTCATCCTCACGCTCACTGCTTTTTCTCTCGTCTTCTCTTTCTCCTCTCTCTCCCACACTCCCACTTCATTCCTCCTCTTCCTTCCCTCGTTTTCTTCTCCTGACTGTTATTCCTGGGAACCATAACCCAGCCCCATCTCTCCTCTGCAGTTATTCTTCTCCCCTCTTCCCCTGCCTAACCTCCCTTCCTTCCTCAGGAAGCAGGGGCTGGAGAGCTTTCAGAGGGGCAGGTGCAGGGAAGGATGGTGAACCCATCCTAAGAAATAGAATCTAAGGGCCATCTTAAGGTAGCCTGACTGTGGGAGGCCATTCGACCTTTGAAAAATTACCTTGAATTTTAAAATCTCCGCAAACTCAACTGAAGGCTTTTACATTGGACACTTATTCAACCTCATCCTGTAGTAGAAGGGGAAAAAAGCCCCACAACAACTGAAAGCCCACGTTTTAATTCTCACAGCTGGGGATCTGGTCAGGGTCATGTTTTATCAATATAAACAGCATACAGCCGGCAGTCTAATATTCATATCTAATAGAGCAAGCATCACACATCAGCGTCACACATCAAACACCGTATGTTTTTGAAGCAGATATCAAATAACGTTTCCACTCTTGATTATGTTCCCTTTGTTCTAGGGCACTAGAAAAGAAATGAGTGAAGAGTCCCTGGTCACATTATTTTGGAAGCTGATACCAGCAGGCTAAACAGTGAGCAAGGGAAGGGCTGGGGGAAATGATACCTATTTACCAGGTAGCACCATCAATACACGAGGAACATGATAGACATTACGTTACATCTTCCAACAGCCTTATGAGTAGGGACCCTTATTCCCATTTTATAGATGAGGAAACCATGGCCAGAGAGTAAATACTTGATAGTCATACCAACAGAAAATGCTAGAGCTGGGATCCAAGTTCAAGTGCTTCATAACAGCAGCCATAGTTTTGCAACTACTAATACCCTACTGTCACCAACATATATATCCATGGATAATTTCATAGTGAGGGGTCTTCCTGACATTGGATCTGCTTATGGCTTATCCAGTATACACCACTATGGCATCCAACCCATTAGATCATTCCTTTCTTGATGCTGATTTCCTGACCTTCCTTCTAATGCCCCAGCTGCTTCCCAATCCCCTTTACCAGTTCACCTTCTCCTGGAATTTTAAATCTCTTTAAACTACCCACTGCTCTCCACCTGTTCTGCCAGTGTGTGTTAGTCTCTCAGTCATGTCTGACTCTTTTGTGATCCCATGGACTATAGCCCACGAGACTCCTCTGTCCATGGGATTTCCCAGGCAAGAATACTGGAGTGGGTTGCCATGGCCTCCTCCCGGGGATCGTCCTGACCCAGGGACTGAATTCAGGTCTCCTGCACTGCAGGCAGATTCTTTACTGTCTGAGCCATGTACCCCAGTCCAGAGCATCAGCTGCTACCTTGACTGTTCATAGGCCTCTGAATACTCTTGGAGAGACTTCAAGTGCATGCACTACAGAGACCACCCTCTACTGACCTCTTATAATAGCCTCCCATATGCTTAGGATAAAATAAGGAAATAGCAATGATCCTTACCATAGCCAGAAACATCTGTGTGTTCTCCATGGCCTCCACCTCCAGTTCATCTTAGGACCCTCTGTCCCTCGCTTTCTGCTCCTGACAGTCTGGCTTTCTCTTTGTCCCTCAAATGATCATGTTTGTTTTAGCATCAAAGCCTGTGGGTAAACTTGTCTCCTGGTCTGAATGCTGCTACCCCAGTCTTTGCTGAGCTCTTGTTTATCTTTTCGGAGCTAAACTTCCTCAGGAAAATTTCCCAGAATGCCTGAAGAGTAGCGTGAGTCTTTCTGTTACGGGCTCTCCTGGCACCTTGTACTTCTCTTTCATCATAGTTATCACAGGTGACTACTTGTGTAGTGCTTGGTTTAATGTCTCTCTCTGCTGCTAGTTTGTAAGTCCTTGAGGGCTTATTCAGGACCCTCCACTGCACTCCCATCGTCCAGAACAGCACCTGTATCATATAGAATAAGTTAATGAGAGAAAAAAAATTTTCAGTTTTCAAAATCATTAATGCCAAGGTAAATTTGCAGTGCTGTTGTGTATAATATTAACATGATTTGAAGATCAAAATTCAGAGTCCATGCCTTCCCAACTGCTTCATCACCTCAATTCCCTTTTCCTGCTGAGTCCAGGGTTCTATCCAGATGTCTACCAATACTGCCACTTCTGCAAATTCTGTTTTGAGTACATTTCCCTCCTACGTCCTCTCTGGTTCTCATCATCTCCATTTCAGCTACTGGCATCGCCATTTCCTTTACATCTTTATTTATTTATTTTTTATTTATTTTTTTCCTTTACCTCTTTAAAGTCAAAACAAAAGATGCTTTAAAAAGCAAGTATAGAGTATGTTTTTGATTATAAAAAATTTATATGTTCATTGTAGAAATTTGAAAAATGTATTTATAAAAAAGCAAGAAAGTGAAAATGAGTTTTGTCTAGCCAGCAATAATCATTATAACTACTTTGGTTACAATTCTTATTTTTTCGCATACATATACGTTATTTTTTAAATGTGGCAGGGTTCTGCTTTCTTTTTGAATTAGCATTATTATTATGGGAATTTTCAAAGTAGAAAAAAATATAAATGAATAATTATCACCATTTTGTCATTCTTGTTTTATTTCGTTCCTTTGTTTTTGA
>SJYT01071334.1:1507368-1546566 GCA_006410635.1 Cephalophus harveyi
CTAACACTGAAAACTTAAAAATATAAGTAAAATGTTATTGTTACACCTAACAAAACTAAGAGCAAATACTCAATTTCATTTAATATTTAGTCCATGTTTGGCTTTCTGTATCCAAAATGTTTTTTTACAGTTAGCTTGTTTGATTTAGAATCCAAAGTCTACAAACTTTATTTGACTTATACATACAGATTTTTAAAAATTAGGAACATATTGTGCAAGCTCTTTATAATCCACCTTTTAAATTAATGTCTATGCACATTTTCCCATGTATTAAATATATTTCTTCAATGATTTTAAGGTCTATACAATATTCCATACTTCTTACATCCAACAGTTTAGTCTTATTGGACATTTAGCTTATTTTCAAATGTATCATCCATGAGAAAGGCTTTGATATACATACATGAGAAGTGACTCATGGGATGTAGAAAACCTGGGCTCAAGATGAATAAGCCTATTTGTTAGATTTTCTGATACTGCCAAATTGCTCTCCAGAGGTGTGCATCAGTTTTCCCATGAACGATGTATTCCTTACAAACACTAGGTATTGCAATATAAAAATTATTATTGCTTTTATCCAAATCAATAGGTAAAACAATACCTTTTATTTTTATTTTCATTCTTTAGTGTGGTTAAATGTGACTTCATATGTTTAGTAGCCTTTTAGATTTTGGGGGGAAATTTTTATGTTCATATTATTTGTCCATTTTTCTAATATGTTTTATACTTTCATTGTTAATTTGTACGGGTTTTTCGGTGTGTTTGTTTTGTTTTTTGGTAAACTTTACCAAGGTCATCTTGTAAGTAGTGTATTTTAGAGTTTGTTGTTTGTCTTTCTGGGGCTTCCCTGGTGGCTCAGAGGTTAAAGCATCTGCTTGCAATGTGGGAGACCTGGGTTCGATCCCCAGGTCAGGAAGATCCCCTGGAGAAGGAAATGGCAACCCACTCCAGTATTCTTGCCTGGAGAATCCCATGGATGGAGGATCCTGGAGGGCTACAGTCCACGGGGTCGCAAAGAGTCGGACACGACTGAGCGACTTCACTTTCATTCTTCCCTATTACATCCTTAATCAATCCTAATTTTTTTTTTTTTTTTTTTGCTTTTTTAATTGGGGTATAGTTGCTTTCCCAGGTAGCACAGTGGTAAAGAGTCTGCCTGACTGTTCAGGAGATACAAGAGACAGGAGTTTGATCCCTGGATTGGGAAGATCCATTGGAGTAGGAAATGGCAGTCCACTCAAATATTCTTGCCTGGAAAATTCCATGGACAGAGAAGCTTGGTGGGCTACAGTCCATGGGGTCGCAAAGAGTCAGATATGACTGAGCATGCATGCTCGCACTTATAGTTGCTTACAATGCTGTGTTCATTTCTGCAGTACAATGAAGTGAATCCGCTATGTGTGTATTTTTGATCCTTGTTCCCTAACAGTTTCTTAAATGTGCCAACTCTTCTTTCATATCACAATGCTGTGACTCTAACTGAACTTCTCGACAGCTCTTTCCTCTGACTGTCTTTAAAAAAAAAAATCACTCTCTTTTCTGGTCCATTGTGAGGACTGCTGCCTGTTGAGTGTAACTATAGCCACTTTCATCGCATTGCTTCTGTATTTGTGACTCGATAACAGCTTTTTATAGCATATCAGATGAAATCTAAACTTTTCTTCCCACCGCTGAGTAACATCCATAGTTTGATTTAAATGCTCTTTTCTAAACTTATTTGTGACTCCTTGCACAGGGACCATCCATGGCAGCCTGGATGATGTTCTTGCTCTCCTCATCAGACAGCTCTTCTAACCCTGTTCTTGTTTCTCCTCTTTGTGAAGGACACTCCAGTCCAAACCTCTCCATCTTTCAAGGTCCATCTTCAAGTCCCACCTGCTCTGTGAAGTCTTCTGTGAGTTGTCTCAGCCCAGAGATCTCTTCTTCCTTTAGGTCTCCAAATACTTAGAGTCAGATCCATAGATCTTTTGGCATCTCCTAATTATTCAGCGAGCTTGGTGGGCTGCCGTCTGTGGGGTCGCACAGAGTCGGACACAACTGAAGCGACTTAGCAGCAGCAGCAGCAGCAGCAATTATTCAACTATGTAAGTTTGGCTTCCTCAGTAGGAGTGATGACCTTTTTGAGAGCAGGCACTGTGTCATCTTCTTTTGATTCTCCTGTATTGCTTGCCCCATGTTTGGACACTTACTAACAACAAATTCTTAATGACTTGAGTCTACTTGGGAGGATAACATTACACATTTGCCAAGAACAGAACAGGTACTTTCAATCATTTTCCCAGTAGTGATCAAAACGGTTACAGAACATCTATAATCTTTAACCCTGTCTTCCCTTTGACTAGGTCCATAAGGCATACCATGAGTGATTGGATTACATCTTCATTCAACAAGAGTACAGTAGAATTTTCCTTTGTATACAATGGTAACTGACTCCCTGTAAGCAATTTAATGATGTCAGTAGATGGACCAGCTGCAGTGTTCCCGTTTCAGCTGGGAGAAGGGGAGCTATGAGAGTCGATAGATTTCTTTAGAAGCCGAATGACAAACTCAAGATGATCATCACAGAAGCCGTATTTCCATTATTAGGAACAAAAGACAGATGAGCTCAGCCTTCACTTAATAAAAGTTAAACACACAGGTAAAAAAGGAATCCGTTTACTTATGCTCATGTCAGAGGAGAACTTTGAAAGTCAAGGGGGTATATCCAGTTGTTTTCAGAGAGGCATCTCCTGGGAACCATCAATGTCATCCACAGAAAGTCACTATCTTTGCTTTAGTGAAGGATAGATCATCTCCCAGTGGGTCTGCTTTTCAAGATTCCATGATGAATTCTACTCCTAGAAATGTCTGAACCAAAGAAGAATCTTAAGGATTCTGATTCTAACTACAAACTTAAGCTGTGAGATAATTGTCCTGGCTCCGTGGCAGGTCTTCAAAGAAATTAGTAGAATGACATATTTTAACAGAGTTCATGTTGTTTTGTTCAAAGTATTTTAGGTACCTAAAAAAGTGCTTGGCAGTGAGTAGGCACTCAACAAATATTTGTTGAGTTTAATTTAATTGAACTGTTCTTAAATTTTTGGTCTTGTGGTTGCATGGATACATATGTATACACTTGTAAATAGAAATAAAAAGTGCATGCTTGCACATGTTCCCAGTCTCTAAATGTACTGACTATAATGGTAGGTTTCAATGAAGAGAGTCTCTCACCATTCACTCACCCATTCAGTCGATATTTGTCGAGTGACTATTAAGTACCAGTCACTGTGGTTGTTATCAGGGGTACAGCATGGCACCCACCTGCCTGTATTTACAGTGTTTAGAAAAGATAGGTAAACAGATTGCTATCGTGGAGGTATCAGATGCCGTGGTAATCAAAGGCGACGTAAGGACAGCTAGCCCCATCTTAGGATATCAGGGATGGTTTCTCCAAGGAGGTGCTGCTCAAGCTGAAACTGAAGGATGGAGGCCTTTCTGGAGCANGAATGGTTTCCAGAATGATTTGGCTTCTGGAGAGGGAATTATAAGGCCTGTCTCTTATACACATCTGGTATCAGATGCCGTGGTAATAAAAGGCGACGTAAGGACAGCTAGCCCCATCTTAGGATATCAGGGATGGTTTCTCCAAGGAGGTGCTGCTCAAGCTGAAACTGAAGGATGGAGGCCTTTCTGGAGCAGCCAGAGAGGAGAGGAAAAAGGTGTGTCTGCTTGCCTGTCTAAGAAGATCCTCCTCCCGCTCTTTCCTCAAGCATCTGCCCCCACCTTCTCCCCGCTGGTGGTGAGATGGGGCCACTCTGACATGGGAAACGTGGATCCCAAATGAGCTGTGTCAACGCTTGCTGGTGTGGCACTCCAGCCCTGGGGCGGGTGGGGCACGGGCTCGCGTCCTTCCTCCAGTGAGTGCTCTGCACGCCTCCCGCCTGTGACTTGCCCGGTGCCCAGTCCAGTGGCCGGGGCCTCCAGGACTCCACTGCACTGTGGTGGGCAGTGCCACTGTGCTGGTTCAAGCACCACCGCCCCTGGACTCTCAGGCCACCCCGCTACTGTCACTTCCTCAAAGAAATCCTGGACTCCCTGCCTGAGTCTCCTGAGTGTCTATAAGTAAGCCAGCGTCAGTAGGGAGACCCTCATCTTTTTCTCTATTTCCAGAAAAGTGGGGAGAATAATGTGCTATATGAAGTTTATTCCCTTGAACTCAAGGGGCCCGGAATTCTTTCCTGGGCTCCCCTCTCTATCGGCTCAGTTGAGACTCTCTTGTGCTCTCTCACCTTGGCTCCCGCCTGGAGGAACAACTTTGTAAGCACTGTCCGTGGCTCCTGATTTCTGTGGTGCCAAGACTATATCACAACAAAGGCCATTATTTAGTGAGTACCTACTATGAGCCAGGGATTTTGCTATCATGATCTTCAATAATATTAACAACCCTGCTAAGTAAATAGCAGTATCAGGTGAGAAAACAGACTCAAGAGAAATTTAATAATGTGCCCAGGGTCATACTAAGGTACAGATTTAGAATTCAAACTCTGGTGCATCTTGTTCCAAAGCCATGCGCTTTCTAGACTGTCACATGACTATCCATACACCCCCATCATACTCCTAATGCCTTATTTCCAAGGTAGTTCTCTATGAGAAAGCATTAGCTTTCTACACCCCATCTCCCCATCATGGTAGGAAAGAGGTTTCTGCCTCCAGATTGTCTCAGGCAGCCCCCTGATCGCAGTGCACATGATTCCAGGACATTCAGGTGCATTCTGTCGTGGTCAGGAGCATGTGACGTCTTCTCCCACCTCCTGACTCTTAAAACAGTGGCAAATAAGAGCTTTGTAATGGATTGTAACCTTTGAGTTTATTAATATTATTAAATGGCTGTGGTACAGCAGCCACTAAGAATACAAAGACAGGAGAGAAATCCTACCCTCAAGTCCAGTAAAAGAGCCAGATTCAAGGTCAAATAATGATGACAATGTAGTACAGCAAACGCAACATTGGACTGTATATAAGGAACAGTGATGAGAGACAGGCAAGACCAGCTCTGCTTAGGGAGTTGGGGAGAATTCAGAAGCAGGCGAGGCTTGGTCCGGGCAATGAAGGATGAGTCAGAGTTTAGTGGACAAATAAGGGAGGGACACAACACTGGGGTCAAAGGGAGTTTGGAATCCATTGCAGGGTCCTATCCTGGCATGGCTGACATTACTTGCATGGGCAAGGGTCAGGCACTTACCTAGCTCCCCTTTTCATGGAAAGTGTGCTATGAAAGCTCCCAGTGGATCTTCACTAAATCTTATCTGGCTTTGCGAGTCTGATGCAACTTCAGAAACATCTGGGCCAATGTTCTTGTTTCCTCAGATGAGCACAAAACCCCTTAGTCCTAATGTTTTCTGTAGCAGGAAGGGCCTTCCAGGAGCCCATGTCGTAAAGGAAGCTGGAGCTCCTCAGCTTGCAGTTGTCATCAGCGTGGCCCTCCTAGACACGCCGGCACACCCAAGCCAGCGAGAAGAAAGGGGCTGACTGTCTTCCCATTTCTTCCTCTGATGATAGGGAGTCTGTTAATGATGAGTGGGAAAGTCAATATTGCCCAAGAAAGGACATTTTAGTATTTTTAAGTAACATTTCTCTGTTTTTGTTGTTGTTCAGTCACTGTCATGTCTGACTCTTTGTGACCCCGTGGACTGCAGCACACCAGGCTTACCGTCCTTTACTATCTTACAGAGCTTGTGCAAACTCACGTCCATTGATTCGGTGATGCCATCCAACCACTGCATCCTCTGCTGCCCTCTTCTCCTCCTGCCCTCAATCTTTCCCAGCATCAGGGTCTTTTCCGATGAGTCAGCTCTTCATCTCAGGTGGCCAAAAACCAGTTGAGAGTCACCACTCAAGGTGGGACAGCACCATGGGGAGAGGGGAGGGTCCTCTCTAAGTCTGCATGACAGCAGGCTTCCTGTTCAGTGTTTTGGGTAATTAACAGTAGACCCCCACCCAGGCCACATCTTTAGTCTAAAATGTACTGCAGGTGGATTTTGGAATTGGTTCCTGGGAGACAGAGAGAAGCACCATCCCCCAGGATATCTAAACTAGGTGGAGAGGTAGCCCCAGACATATTGTGCAGAGCACAGCCTCCACAGGCCACGTTCCAGCAGATGACTTCCTCAGTCCTCTCATCTGGCGAATATCAGACCTGATTTTAGAGGATGACCAGACTCAGAATATAAGCTTTGAACAACTAAGTCAACCCTTGTGGAGTGACAGACACATCCTTTTCTCCATAACTTCAGCCTGAAATCCTCTGTTCTCTCTGATGTTTGGGGAAGGCCCCATGCCTTCTTTAGTTTCCTTGGTTGGGTGATGCTCGGCTTGCCTGCAGTGATGGCCGAAGCACCTTCTAGGGCCCTCTGCCTGGGTGATGGAGCCTCCCACAGAAGTCCCGCCAGAATGAGAAGGGGATGAATCCGCACCCAGCTGTCCCCACCTTCTAGTCCCTGGCTTGCAATGTAATGAGGACCCTTGAGACAGGGCCATAGACTTCCTGCCTCTCCCTCTGGGGTCCTCAACTTTTTTTTCACTTGGAGTGAAAATGACTGGCACAGCAGGAACACAAACATGGTTGTGAGATGGTGATGAGGCTATAGCATCATTGCCACGGCCTGGCCTGCATTTGTCCCAAACCTCATTCAACACAGGCTCCTCTGTCCATGGGATTTTCCAGGCAGTAGTACTGGAGTGGATTGCCATTTCCTTCTCCAGACATTCATCACTGGAATGGGATATATTCATTTATTTATCACTGCAGTCTTTAAAGGCAATAATCTTGAACTTGTCCACTGCTGTATCCTCAGGCACTTAGTATGCCCTCAATAAAAGTTTATTAACGAATGGATGAATGAATGAATGGAGCATGTCCTATGGCCAAGGTACTGTGCTAGATGCTGGGAAAGCAACCAGGTAGGATGGAAAGGCCATGAGATTTGCAGTCACACAGTCATGGGTTCCCATCCACGTTCTGGCCTCCATTTCCTCTTTCAGGAAGTGGGACTCACAGTGGCCCCCTTATAGGGAGAGTGTGATGATTGTAATTGTTGGTCAGTGCCTAGTCCCGCACCTGGGCGGTTATCATCCGTCTCCTTCTGCACATCCTGGACTGCACATCTCCCTGAGGACTCAGCCAGGCTGAGAAGATGCTTGAGAAGCGAGGGCTGCCTGTTCGGCATTGGGCCACTGCTTCCTGGTACCCGGTGGAGAGAGCTGGCTGTGCCCGCACCATGTCATCCATCTCTTTTCAGGCCACCACCTGGAGCCGGGAACTGGAACGTGTGAGCTCCAGCAGCAGCTGGTTCGTCTTATAGCCACAGCCCAGACACACGGTGAATTTAGAAAAGAGAGGAAGAGGTGTTCATCTCTCTCTGAGGAAAAAAAAAAGAGTGAGGCCTCACTTTTATCGTGTACACCGGCATGTTGGCTTGGCAGCTGATCTATTTCATTTTATAGTTTACTTTGCAGAAGGCTGTTTGATTCCAGCGTGTGCACACCAGAGTTTCGCTGTATTTAAAAGTCAAGCATGGAAGATCTCCACTGTCTACATCAGAGGAGGCCAGGCAGTGGCATGAATCATAATTCTTTGTGCACTTATATTCCCCAAACTACTTGCTTATGTGCTTAAATAAAAGGCTCTGTATTGAATACCAGTTATTAGCCAGTTGATTACATTTCAGAAGAATGTCTGAACTTCCCAAGGCTTCTATTTCACACCAGAAACCTAAGCTGAAATATTTTCATGTGGTAACACTTTTGATAGAGGCAAAATAATTTAAACAAATAATTAGCCTTGAGAACAAAAGTGTACACAAAAGCACAATTAATGAATTTACTAATTGTCCTTCCCTGCTGTGGACATTGCTCAAAGTTGAATTTTAAGCTATTACATAAATATAAACTACTGTACCAAGCCACACAACTGGATGACTCACCATTAGTCATTAATGTTGCCTCGAAAACAAACCTGAGCTCTCAGAGAGAAAATGTGTTCACCTAAGCAGACATTATTTTGAAAATAAAGCCAGTCTTACATGATAAACTGTTCTTTGAGTCTGTGGGAAAAACACACACACACACACGAGATTTGTGGGTTTTAATGCCTTATGTAAATATCAGACAGGCAACATTTACCTTCTTCAAAATTCTCCATTAGCCGAAAGGGATGAATTTGGTCTGGCCTGGCCACGTGGTCCAATGCGTCCCCTCTCTCTCTCCATCCCACCCTTTTGCTGAAATGGAATAAAAAAGGTGAACTAACGTGCCTTTGTGCTTAATATTCTGTGTATGTGATGGAGGCAGCTTTCTACTCCCCCCTGTCCTCTTCTTCTTCTGCATCTTCTTCTTCAATTCCTACAGAAGCAGTGTTCTCTGGCTTTGCCTGGAAGGCTGCATATAGAAACTGTAGAACAGAAGCTGTTTTCATATGTTCCCAGCCTGGGAAAAACAAGTGGGAGAAGGCAGCAGAGGGATAGTCAAGGGTTAGATAAACTCCTGGCAGAACTGTCGGTTGTTTCCTCGAACAGAACAACAACAAAGAAAGCTCCTTGTATCCTTTAGGGCAATTGTTTTTCAATATGGCTCCAAAGGTTCGTTATTTTTAATTACTATATTTCATGTGAAATAACACTACAGCAATCACCTAAAAACAATGCACTTTACATTAAACCTACTTGTATTAATAGAAAGAATGATCCTCTGTGTCTCTGACTTTGGATCTTAAGGGACTGCATGTAGATTAACATTGGTTCATAAAATGGGACATGCAGACAACCCATCATATCGCTATAAATGATGGACAGTTCTAGAGTAGTACAGGTCTGATCTCAATAGGATGTGTATGTGCTTAGCCACTCTGTTGCAGGAAGGAGGACCCCTTCCAGGACCCGAAACTGGGCTCTTGTCTAACACGCGGAAATGAATTCTCCGAGGAGACACATGTGCTGACAAAGCAAGAGATTTTATTGGGAAAGGGCACCCGGGTGGAGAGCAGTAGGGTAAGGGAACCAGGAGAACTGCTCTGCCGCGTGGGTCGCAATGTCAGGTTTTATGGTGATGGGATTAGTTTCCGGGTGGTCTTTGGCCAACCATTCTAATTGAGTCTTTCCTGGTGGCGCACACATCGCTCAGCCAAGACGGATGCTAACGAGAGGGATTCTGGGAAGTGGACAGATATGCAGCGTCTCATTTAGACCTTTCCCAAACTCTTCCGGTTGGTGGTGGCTTATTAGTTCCATATTCCTTATCAGGATCTCCTGTCATAAAACAACTCGTGCAAGTGGTTACTATGGTGCCTGGCCAGGGTGGGTGGTTTCAATCAGCGTACCTCCCCTAACAACTCAATTGTGCCTGACTCTTTGCAACCCCATGGACAGTAGCCCGCTGGGCTCCTCAGTCCATGGGATTCTCTAGGCAAGAATGCTGGAATGGATTGCCATTTCCTCCTCCAAGGGATCTTCCCAACCCAGGGATTGAACCCTTGACTCCTGTGTCTCCTGCACTGGCAGGCAGATCGACTAGCATCACCTGGGGATCTCAGTAGAGACAACTGCAGGTAATAAGAAGGCCCAGGATTCTGGAAGGGTCTGCAGTGGATATTCCAGAGGGGACAAAAAGGAAATCAGTGGTCTAACAAAGTGGGGTTCAACTGCTTTGTGGTATTCCACTGGAGGGCTAGGGGAGGACTATGTAGAACCAGGATGGGGAGCCAGAGGAAGCGGTGATCAGTAGCACGTCTTCTTCCCCGGTCCGAGCAAGTCTCCATCACATCCACAATTGGAGGTCTAGAGGCCTGGGTCCCTGGTGTGGCTGGTGCAGGGGAAGCAGCAGTGAACGATGTAATTTGAGAAGCTTCCTCCAGAGTCCTCTCCACCAACAGGAGGTTCCTATTGTAAAGATCTGTTCACACCCCTTCCTGCCTCCCGCTGAGAAGGAGGGAGGTGGCAGGGAAGGGGGCAGGATGGTCTTACTGTTAGCAATGTCCATGCCTTCACCATCTCTTCAGTTTTGTTTGTCCAGATAGTGTGCTTCTGATGCTTTAGGTAATTTCAACAGAAAAGAAGGCCTGCGTGCCTGTGTGTGGGGGAGGAGGTGGGGAGGGGAGGGAGTGGGCAGCGGAGGGAGGGGATCTGACTTTGAGGGGACAAAGGACACAGAAAAAAGAAGGAGAGAGGCAGGCAAGGCAAGCCAAGGTATTTTTCCATCTTTAAATTTTGCTCAGGGCCATCCAAGTCCACCAGTGCAAGCCCTAGCTCCCCTGAGATGGACTGGAAAGAAATTTCTACAGGCAGAAAAATCTAAGCTGCCAGGGCTCTTCTTAGTCCCGGGCAGTGGGGAATGCGCCTGCTTGCAGAGGTGTCCTGTGGGAGGGAGAAGTCCTGGGGGGGTCCTGGGGGACAGTCTCCATCAAAGGGGGTGCAGGGGGCTGCGTCTGCTGCTGCTGATGCCTTCCCACTGATCTCTGTACTTAGCATCCCACAGAAGTGGCTGGGCGCCCAGACTCCCTGTCTCCTGCCCGCATTTGGATCCTGGTTCAGTTATCTTCCACCTCTGTGACCTTGGGACAGAGTTGGTGACCTTTCTGTGTCTCAATTTCCTCCTCTGTAAAGTGGGGATAGTCAGAGGACCTACCTAACAGATCTGCTGTAAAGAGCAAATGAGATAATCAGTAGAAAGCACTAGAACAGTATCTGGTACCGACTGTCATAGATGTTAGCTAAAATCACAATTGCTTTCCCTTCCAAAGAGAGCAAAATTTGCCCTTGTATCCAAGAAAGGATCAGAAAGACTTTGAGTCTTTTTTTTTTTTTTTTCCTGGAATGGTTTCCAGAATGATTTGGCTTCTGGAGAGGGAATTATAAGGCAGCTGAACTTCGCTGGTTCTGTCTTCCACTCATTATCGTGCAGGAGTAACACAGGTTAATCGCATAGCTAATTAAGAGATAACATTAATGGAATCTGAGTTGGTGCCCTGATAAAGCTGAGCCTTGGCAGATAAATGCTGAGGTGGAGCCAAGCCATTTATTTGAGGAGCAGCAGGGCTCCTATCAGGGCACCAACTCTGGTTCCATTAAAGTTATTGATATTACACCCCAATCTAAAACTGTAAGGAAATTCAATGCCTCTTTCCGTTTCTTCTTTCTGAGTCTGCCCAGTGTTAGCGGTACTGGTGGAACAGAATACAACTCTGGCTAGGTGATACCAGCCCCTATAATTGAACGACACACTTAATAATGAATTAGCAAATAATGAATGAACATTACAGAAATTCATTCAGAGCCAACACTACTGCAATTAATATGCTGCCATTGGCTGGGGGACACTGACAGGGCATCCAGCAGAATCGGATCCTTCCCTGAATTGATCAGTTGTCTCTTTCAGCACTTTGCCTCCGAGCAAATCAATGAAGGACCTGAGTACCATTTCTGTATTTCTCCTTGTCTCCTTGCAGTTCACTTGATGAAAGGGTTTTGGAGATTTCCTTTCCTCCTTGCTTTAATAAATTCTCTCATGGCTTCTTTAATTGTTGCTTTTTTTTTTTTTTTAACCTTTCTTGGGAAGTAATGATCAATTACTGCATCCAGCAAGCTGATGGCTGGCAAATTCTATTTGACATAATGCAGCCATGATTTAGAGGAAGAGCTATTATACTAACTCCATGGCTGCTTCATGAGGAGCCTTGGCAATTATACTGTCCCCTCCCCGAGGGCTCAGGCATCGTACAGTTGGCCACGTGCATTTCTGAGAGCCTCCCAGAGCCTAAAAGACCACTTGACCCCAGCTCAGGACATCTGCCTCGGAACACTGTCGTTCCTGGTTGTGGATTTGCCAACATCTTGGCCGACTGCATCCTCACAATTTCCTGCACTCAGACTGTAGTTGCCCCTTGCCTGTGCTCCCTAAAAGCCCCCACGGGGGCAGATTTCCTTCGGAGTTAGTAACCTCCATCAGCCACTGAAGCCACTGGACTTCACTTGGCATTCCTGTGCTGCAAATTTTAAATACCAATCCCGCAATGAGAAGTAAACAGTGGGGCCGTCTGAGAATCACACATCAATAAAGAACAGCGTCCTTGCTGGTACAGTTTTACCTGGAAGCCACTCTGAATTGTGCCCAAAGGCCATCTCGGCCACTTTTAAAACCTTGAATTCTCTGAGCCTTGAGATAATGTCCCTAAAACAGAATTCCCAGCACATGTAAAGGCTCAACAACAGTAGTCCTGGTTATTCTTGTCGCTATATTGCTGTTTCATAGTCTAAGTGAAAGCAAAGACGACTCCCATAGAGATATAAAGTAGGAAGAGATGAACTGCTGCTGCTGCTGCTGCTGCTAAATCGCTTCAGTCGTGTCCGACTCTGTGCGACCCCATAGACGGCAGCCCACCAGGCTCCTCTATCCATAGGATTCCCCAGGCAAGCATACTGGAGTGGATTGCCATTTCCTTCTCCATGATGAGGAACTAGCCCTTCACAATAATGAACCCAGATAACAGGAACATGCATACTAGGCCCTTTGATTTTGGCATCCTGTATTATGGTTTCAAGGAGGAGTGAATTTAAATGCAAGGAAAGTTCTGTCATTTTTGTAGCAATGTTTCCCTGGTGGCCTGGTAGTAAAGAATCTGCCTGCAATGCAGGAGACCCGGGTTCAGTTCCTGGGTCGGGAAGATTCCCTGGAGAAGGAAATGGCAACCCACTCCAGTATTCTTGCCTGGAGAATTCCATGGACAGAGGAGCCTGGCAGGCCAGAGCCCATGGGTCACAAAGAGTTGAACATGACTGAGCGACTTTCACTTTCACACTTTTCCCACAAATTACTACTTTGAAAATCTGAAATTTACCTCCTTTTGTGCTCTTCAAAATTCCCATTTATCGAGTCTCAAAAGCAGATATGTTCCTTTCAGCAGTTTCCCAGAGAAATCTGAGCACACCTGAGACCCTGAAACTCAAGGGGAAAAATAATTTTTCCCCTCCTGAAATTTTAAGCAGAGATTCTACAATCTGATTGGATGTCATAGTTTTGTCACCCTAGATAAAGATCTGCCATTCAGTTTTAAAAACTCATCATTACACTATTTACTGCAATTGTCTTATGAAACCAGTAACCTGTGATAACAAAAATAGTATAGGGAAACTATGCGCAGAGGTCCTCATAGTAGGAGAAAGAAGTGGCAAAGTAAAGAAACTCACAATTAAGAATTAAATCTCAAAAATCTACACACAAAGCAAACCAGAGTTGTATGGAGATGGTGACCTACTGTGCCTGTGTACTGAAGAGTAAATTCTATTCTGTCCGGCCCTTGATAAATACACACAATTTCCATGTGGAGCTAACTCTAATTACCGCCTGTGTCAATATGAGGTACGTGTCCAAGAACACAGAATAGCTAGTGGACATGAGGATTCTACTGGTATTTTTTCTTAGGGTGTAGGAGACTAGGGAACAAAGCTTGGGTTTCTGGACCCCAAACAAGCCAGTTCCCTTTTGCATATGTCCTTCCATATCTCGTTCCATTTGCAACAAGAATGCTCTACAAAGATGCTTTGCAAGATGCGACGTGAGAATGGCCATGTGGGCAAGCAGAAACCTCCGACACTGTTAGAACATACAAGATATGCCATTGTTGGAGTGAGAATATCTGTCCTGATCATCTTGCTGGGAAGAATCTAACTTCTATCTTCTGTTCTCTGAAGTCTTCATGAATCCCAGGTTTGCTCCCATCTCCTTAGTTCTTTTCTCTTTCCCACACCTTGACTTCTACAATATGTTATGCACCATCTGTATCCTTTCACCTAATTCTTTGTAATTCCTTTCAACTCAGTTTTCATTTACTTCGTGAGGGCAGAAACATTTTCATGTATTTCTCTCTGTTCCCTGAGCCAACTGCACAGTCTCTAGAATATAGAAGGGGTTTCTCAAAGTGTTTATTAAATTGAATTATTGAATGTAGTCCTCAGATCATTCCTTCTCACTGACTGTGTTCGTATCCCTGAATACCTTAGGAAAATGGCTTTCAACCATTATACTTTCGTATCTCATTGTACATCTTCCAAGGGTCAACATCCTCTCTCCTGGGATTTCAAAAATGTTCCCAGCTTCTGGGGGTAGGTCCTTGTATTTCCCGTCACCCACATTTTCCCATTGGGAAATTGCTTCTGTTTCCTTTGCTCAGCTAACCTCCCCCGGTGGCTTCTGTGTCCACCTTGAGTGTGAAATGGAGACTTCCAAGCCTATTGCCATGGAGGGTTTCAACAGTGATAGAAACCCAGAGACTCAGCACTTCTGCTCAATGAGGGAGGCATCTTGAGCCCTGGTCCTTGCTAGAAGTTATTCTTCCAACTGGAAGGAGGTGCAGTACAGATCCATCTTCCCTCGATACAGCTCAGGGGGACAAGCAAGACATCCCCAAAGTGGAAACAACCATTCTTCAGAAATACTTTTCTGGCAGCAGGTATTTTTGAAGTGGGCATTGCAGAAAATCAGATGCTCTTTAACAACAAATGGGTTTCGTCCCTACTTTTTTTTTTTTTTAAGATTTTTTTTTTTTTTGATGTGGACCATTTTTTAAAGTCTTTACTGAATCTGTTACAATGTTGCCTCCATTTTTTAATGCTTTGGTTTTTTGGCCACAAGACATGTGGGGATCTTAGCTCCCCATCCAGGGGTTGAACCTGCACCCCCTGCATTGGAAAGCAAAGTCAATTGCTGGGCCACCAGGGAAGTCCCATCCCTGCATTTTTTTTTAACTGAAAAGTCACATGTGCTATCTAATCATTTCCGGCAGATAGCACTAAGTCTCTGTGTCAAGCCAGAGTCTACCCAGAAGAACAGAGCTTGCGTCAGTTCCATAGAGGGACTTTTATGTGAGGAATTGGTTACAGAGGTATTGGTTACAAAGGTATTGGAAGATTTGAAAAACAAAAATACAGGTGACATGAAGGTAAAGCAGAGATTTATAATGTCAGGAAACGTCTAAGTCTTAAAGGTTAGTGAGAGGCAGTTGTGTTTCCAGAGCCCAGTGGAGTCACAGGGTGAGGGCCTGTCTCAAAGACGTGGAGCCACAGAGGCAATGGCAGAAATGCCACCTGAAGCAGAAACAGAGGGAAGAAAACCCTGGGTTCTCTTTCTCCAGCTCTAAATTATCCAGAGTAATTTAAAACCCAGGACTTCGCAATAATTCCAGCGCAGACTTTTATGGGACACATTCAAGAAATTTAGAAACCCTTGGACATGCAAAAATAATCTCAACCAAATCAGAACAGAGACTAAGCTTATCCACAACCATCTATGAGGTTGCTGGTATTATTTTCTTTAACTATTCCTTTTATGAGGAATAAATGGAACTTGATAACAGATAATCCCAGTTTGGATTCATTTATGGTTTCTTGCATATAATTATACTTTATGGATTACCACACCTATTCTCATTTCATAGCATATGCTCAGTCATTTCAATTACTGTTTTTATTGTCTTCATAAAGTCTAGCTTGAAGGATTCTTCCAGGTATTGTCACAGATAGATATTCAAGTAGGGTGGTCCCTTCTTGACCATTATAGGAATAATATTGGTGTCCAACCTAGACATATAGGATGTGGTCTTTATGACAGTTATTCCTGATTGGAAAAGCTACAGGTTACACAACCAGAGAGACATTTCTTACTTATCTTTAAGGGCAGGTCACCCCTGACATTTTGTTTCATTAGACAAGGGAAGAATTTCTTAAAAAATCTTATCCAACCCCCCATTAGGTCTTCCTCTGTTTCCTCTCTTTCTTTCTCTTCCTTGTGAACATATTTCTCTCTTCAAAACTAAGACAGTATCCCAGGCTCTGATTTTCTTGTATCTGAACTTTCTTTGTATTTTCCTTCAGAAACTTCCTTCTCACAAATTCATTAGAAACAAGTGTCATCCTTTATTGGCGTTCCAGGGGGCACTGTGGTAAGGAATCCGCTTGCCAACGCAGGAGATGAAGGTTAGATTCCCCGGGTCAGGAAGATCCCCTGGAGGAGGAAATGGCAACTCACTGCAGTATTCTTGCCTGGGAAATTTCATGGACAGAGGGGCATGGTGGGCTATAGTCCAGGGGGTTGCAAAGAGTCAGACACAACTGAGTGAATGAGCATGCATGTCGCTCATTATCAACCAAAGTGCTTTTACTGTTCAGTTTAGTTTTCGTTTTGGCCCCTGGCTGTTTACGCTTTCCTGTTCTCCTTTCCCTGTCCCCCTCCCCCAACCCCGGTACCTGGTCTGCCCAGGACCTCCACCCCGGGAGCATCTCCATGCCCTTTTCTGTACTTCGCTGCCTCTCTCTGCACAGAGCCCTTTCCTTCCTCCCAAGCTCCAGATGGCCTCGCCTCCGGTTCAATCTACCCTGCACAAGTTGTTGAAACTTCCTCTGTACGCAGGGTAGAGCAGAAATATGCCATCCTCTGAGATGTCACAGAGGAAAATCTCCTTTTAAATTGGTTTTTTGAGAGACACGGACAAATTGACTTGTTCATCATATTCAACATCTGGAAGAAGCAACTGTAATGTTTTATTTCAACCACACTTCAGTTCGTGAAACAAGCTCTGCGTGGCCTCCCTTCTGTGCTTCCTCTGTCCTGCCCCAACAGGAAGCCTCTTCCTCAAAGTACAAATCAGGGCTGCAAATCCAGGTTAAAGCAAGCTCCATGGCAATCCAGAGCCTTCCACCCGACCCCAGACTCCCTCGACCCCCAATCCTGGTAGCTGAGGAAAGGGGAACTCCTGTCCTTTCAAGGGCTGGGACCCTCTGTGGAGACTTCTCAGGCTCTTGTCTTAATGAGTTTAACTCCAGAGATGGGCAGCTAGCACGTCCCTGCTGAGCATAATTACCATGATGGGGCACCTGGGGAGAGATTGTCACAAAGATAACTGGGTCTCAGGCTATTTAGTGCTTTACAGATGAGAGTAAGGTGGTGACTTGGAAAAATGAGGTCTGGTTCAGATAGGAAGATGGCTATGGTTCATTTTCTCCCCTCCTGTAGAAGCATCAACTGTTGTGTTTCTAATTGATGTGCAGAAGCCCAGGGCACAAAATGGACTCAGGTGAGAAATCCTAGGATCCCAAGGCCGGATGGGACCATAGGAGTCATCCTGTCCACCCGCAGCCTCAGGCAGGGCTGCTTGCAAAACCACCTTGGAAGGAGGGCTCGCTTCCCTTTTCATCACCACCTGGGGAGGCCTGAGCACGCAGATAACCGAGGGCTACCTGGGCACTGACACACTACAAAGGATGATCTGTGTGTGTGTTCTTCTGGCTCTTCTTGCTTAAAAGTCCTAGCTGGGGTCAGGGGCAAGTCCCTAACACACGCCACTTACAGCAACACACCAAAATGTCAGAAATTCACCATGCAGCCAGAACATACTGAAGAACACACAAAGAAAATACATTAAATCATCTTGTGCAAAATCACACCTCAGTGAGGAGCTGAGAGAGGACAGTGATCTTTTTTAACCACTGTCAAACTCTCACTGAGAGTGGCAGGATGGAATGGGCTTCTGCTTTCCCCCAAAGAAACAGCTGGTGGAGGACCCAAAATAGGGGATGGTGGGGGTGGGGTGGATTTGACAGGTGGTCCTGAGGCCTCTGATGTTCAGATGCCTGCAGAAAGGAATCTGCTAAGTGCAGGTTAGGTAGAGGGGGTCTGGGGCCAGCAGTCCCCTGTGTGGTCTCTGTGCATCTCTTGCCTTAGGGATGTAACAGTGCTGAGAAGACCTAACATAAATGAGGCAGGTGGTGTGGGCTGCAGGACTGGCAGAGGGAGCCTGCCGCCCCCTGGCTGGACTAGATGATGTCCACCAGGAGCCTTGACCCAGTCCCAAGATTTCAGGGTGCGAGGAAAGTTTGTAGGGCAAAGAAGACAAGTGGAGCTTTCTCTTTGGACTGTCCACACCTCGAGCCATTGGACATCACATGCCCTTGAAGACTCTAGAGGAGACTGTCTACTCAGCTGGAAGTAGACAAACTAGAGCTTGTAATATTCAGATTACCTTCTCCAGACAGCTGATTTTAGCAGGTCTTGGACTGGGTTCCCATTGCCTGAACTCCAAAGCCACCAAAGGCAATTCTGGTGTAGGTGAGCATCTGATGACCTTACCAATGCTCCCCTTTAATTAATCAATAAATATTATTTTACAATTTCTATCTGGCCAGCTCTCTGCTGAATGCAACGGAAGACACCACTGGTAGAAGATAACTCACCCCTTCCCACGGAAGAATCGCCATCTCATTAGCGGGCAGGAGACTTCTCAAGCTGAGAGTATTAGATGTGAGTCAGGGACAAATGCCGTGGGGCGATTCCACGTGAACTGGGGTTTTGGGTGTAGGGCCGCCATGCGTGGTTGTGTCACCCTGGTTGCAATCTGTGTCAAATGGAGTGTTTGAGAAAGACTCGGCAAGGTTTGGGATGTGGGGAGGCATCATTTGCAAAGGCACAGAGCAGCAAGGGGCTTCCAGATTGAAAGCTCTGAAAATGTGGGCAGAGAGCAGAGCTACTGGACCACCAAGGGGGTTGGTGGGTAGAACTGATGAGCTTTCTCTTCACAGTGAAAGCTACTCAGAAGGGCTTGTCCTCCTCCTCTTCTTCAAGCCTTATTAGATACCAAGCCACAGCAATCAGGATTCTAGAGTTTTCTACCTAAAATTACTTTTTACCATTTTCTACTTTCTCCTCACTTGTGTCCTCATATACTTTCTAAGCTCCTATCTCATTGAGACTTTTTTCATTATGCACTACAGATTTATGCCTCTATTTCCTGGCCAATAAAAACCCTATTCTTGTAGACTGGATTATTCTTTCCCTACCACCTTCTTGCTTATAAAGAGAATTCTGTTTCATCTCTCAAGACCCAGTGGAAGTATTATATTCTCCTTGAAGCAAAACCATCTCCAATCTCTTCTCTTCCGAAATAGAGCTAAGCAAATTTTCAGTTTGCAGCAACCTGGTATCTTGAACAAAGCAAAAAGATAGGGTTTACCCTGTAGTAGAATCATTTATCTTCAACTCTACCTATCTCCTGTGTGAGACTAGGACCTCCTTGGGGTCAAAAAGCCATGTTGATCCACTTTTATTTTCTTGGGGCCTCAAACAGTGCATTGTATTGGGCAGGAGACATTTTTTTGGTGGGTGGGTGATTGAATGGTTCATGAACAGGGCATTTTCACTTGTGGAGTCCCCTAAATATCAGAGGAATGCTGCCTTGCTGACACTATCAATGAGCCCCATACATGTTTTTAAATAGGGGATGACATTGTTGTTCCATTTTAGGTTACTTATAAGGAAGATATTAATGAAAAGTGGGAGTATACAGATGATTTCTTGACTAGGTGAGAAGGCTGGAGATTCTCCCTGGTGGGATACACTGCCTTACTCCTTGATAATAACTCCTTGGCATCTCAGTATCTTTAAATCCAGTAACATCTGCAGCAGAAGCTCATGGCTGAGATCTGAGCTGGGCCCTGTGTTACAGACTGTGTCTCAGCTGGGGCATCTGCTATTGGATAAGCTGAGCTTTCATATGGCATCTCAGAAAAACCTCCTGGGGCCCCGGAAGGCAGGAATAAATAAACCTACAGTTCTAATCTCCAGAATTTTGTTAAATTACAACTTAAAGCTGCTCACAGTGGAAAGTGGTTCTTATTGCAACTAAGGGAGATACTTTAAGGACAAGAACCAACACTACATGCATAGAAATTGGAGGAGTTTCAGAGAACACCAAAAAAGTATAAAGACAAAGGAAAATAGGTCCCATGTGTGCTTAGTCACTTAGTCATGTGCTACTCTCTGACCCCATGGACTGAAGCCCACAAGGCTCCTCTGTTCATGGAGATTCTCCAGGCAAGAATACTGAGTGGGTTGACATGCCCGTCTCCAGGGGATCTTCCCAACCCAGGGATCGAACCCAGGCCTCCTGCATTGTAGGCCGATTCTTTAACATCTGAGTTACTAGGGAAGCCAAACTAGGGCCCATGAAATTTAATAACAGTTAGACAGTAAGACCTGGAGGCAGAAATGGCAACCCACTTCAGTATTCTTCCCTGGAGAATTCCATGGACAGAACAGCCTGGTGGGCTACAGTCCATGGGGTCGCAAAGAGTGACACGACTGAGCGACTGACACACACACAGACAGCAAGAGGGAAGAGACGGTGGAACAGGCTAAACTGGACCAAGACAAGTGGAAATGATGTATGGGTTTCTGAAGCAACAAAGAGAAGGTCCAGAGGAGGTGAGAATAGGGAACTAGTTTCAACAGATGAGTCTAGGATTCTGAGTTTTATTTATGAGGGGATGTAGGTGGTATTTCAGGAAGAAGGTGTCAGAAACAAAATATCCAAACTCCAAAGATATCTACTTCTATTTCCCTGATTCCCCACATCTGCATGAGGTAAATGAAAAAACCAAACTAAACCAATGTGAGCGGAAGTAGTGTCTTCGAGACCAAGAAGGTTGAGTGCCCAATGTGCCTTCCCAATACTCTCTTCTGTGTCTGTAAGCTCCAGATTAAAGTTGGAAGCTTCTCTAGGTTGGCAAAACCTGGATCCTGAATTATGGCTTGGAAGAAGGCCACTCAGGAAAACCACCAGAGGAGGCATAACCATCTTGGTCTTTGTGTAAAAGAGACATGAAATCTTACTGGGTTAATCCTTTGAAATTGGAGGTTGCTCATCACAACAGTTGGGCTATCTTTCTTAATTCAGGGTAGAAGGCTAGGTTTCCAGAAAATTTGGGGAGCACAGCTAAGTTATAGCCTAAATTGCCATCTGAGATAGGCACCAGTAGGGCAGGAAGAGTTCTAGGTGGTCTTGGGGCACATACAAAGCTGGGAGGAATCTAGGACAGCAGTTCTTTCACCCCACGGATTTTTTCTGGGGTCAGGCAGCCTTTGACCATTGATTTTTTTTCCTTTAATTTCATTGGAGTAGAGTTACTTTACAATGTTGTGCTAGTTTCTACTGTACAGCAAAGTGAATCAGCTATATGTGCATATATATCCCCTCTTTTTTTTTTTTTATTTCCTTCCCCATTTAGGTCACCAGGGCATTCCTGGTGGCCCAGACATTAAAGAATCTGCCTGCAATGCAGCATACCCAGGTTCAATCTCTGGATTGGGAAGATCTGGAAAAAGGAACAGCTACCCACTCCAGTATTGCCTGGGGAATCCCATGGACAAAGGAGCCTGGTGGGGTACAGTCCATGGGGTCGTAAAGAGTCGGACAGGACTAAGCAACTAACACAGCTTAGGTCACCACAGAGCACTGAGTCGAGTTCCCTGTGCCATACACTAAGTTCTCATTACTTAATGTATTTTATACATAGCAGTGTATATATGTTGTCCGTTGATCTTAGCCACTGATTAAGTCACGATCCCTGGTCTGTCAGCATGCACTTCATTTCCTTTCACCTCATGTTTTCACCTGCTTAAAGCTCTACAGCGATCTGCATCTTGAGTTCACAAGTGCGCATTTCAAAAGAGCTTTAGAAATGTCCCCCTTCCCCACACAGCCCTGTTCAGGCCAGTCTTTTCTTCTGTCCTCCAAGACAGTTATTCTTGGGGCTCTTGCCCCTTAGACTGAGAAAAAGGCTAAAGCTGGAGGCAGCTGAGCTTCACAGAGCCTACGGCAGGGCAGAGCTCCACGTGGAGGAAGCCAGTGACCTTCTGGGAGTTATCTTAAGACCCAAAGACTCCTTTGTCTCTCAAAAACGACCCCATGAAGGTAAGCAAGAGGCAGAGCGAGCTTCGCAGCAAACAGGAACTGAAGCGCATCCAGTAAGTGGTGGCTCGGGTGCCAAAGCAAACCTCCTCTCAGTTGACAAGGGGACACAGAAATAGAATCAAATGTGGCCCATAGTGTGGAGAAGGAAATGGCAACCGACTCCAGTGTTCTGGCCTGGAGAATCCCAGGGACGGGGGAGCCTGGTGGGCTGCCGTCTCTGGGGTCGCACAGAGTCGGACATGACTGAAGCGACTTAGCAGCAGTAGCAGCTCACTGGCCCATAGTGCTTGCAGTGGGAAAGATGATTCTAAACCTCAGGGCAGATCTGTAAGAGAGAAGGGGGTGGAAATATCCTCTTCCTCTTTCTCCCTCCCTCTCTTTCTGTGGCTGCTTAAAGAAACAAACAAACCAGCACACCAAGACGGCTGCGACGGCTCTCTGGCTCCACACGCTGGCGGACACCCCTGCGCGCCAGGTGGGCCCAGTCTGCCAGGCGANCTAGTGGAGAGACTGAGCGGTTGGGTGTGAGGCCAGCCACACCCCCCGCCTCCTCACCATCTTTCCTGTCATGCGCAGGACAGTGTTGGGTGCCGCCTCCAAGGAGGGCCCGGAGAATCGAAGCAGATTGAAAGCTTAGGATAGACGGGAGCTCAGACTCCCCTTGTGGCAGATGCAAATTCTGTCACCAAGTTGGGGAAACACAAGCCACTGTGCCTTCTCCTTAGGATTTCTGACAGGAATTGAGAGGTTCTGTGCCATCTATGCCCTCTTCCTAGGATAATAGGCACACAGAATGCTAACTCCCTACCCAGAGGCTGGGATCTGCTGTCCTCGATGCTCAAGGCGGGTAACTGCCTCAGCAGCCCAGCCCAGGACCCGCTGAGCCAGGCGGGGCTGAGGAGTGGGGAGTGTGGCACTGGGGTGTCTGTGTGCGTGTGTGTTGTGCACATGTGGGGTTTAGGCAACATGTCTTGTGGAATTTTTGTTACCAGTTGGAGTAGCCGTCTGAGGGACTCTCAGGCACAGTGGCTGGACCTGGCACATAAGAGAAGCCCAGGGTCCAGCCGGCTGTCTGTAGACTGAAGAGGCCCAGAAGTCATGGGTCACCCTTCTGGGCCCGCAGAGCAGCACAGTCAGTAGACAAGGCGCTCATCCCCCCCGCTCCTGTCCCTCTTCTCTCCCTGAGCAATGGTTCATGGTTCTTACCTCCAGCTGGAGCTTGGCCTGTTCTCACTTCACTGTCTCCTCTCTGATCACCCTCTTCCCTCTGTGGAGTCTAATGTGGGAATAGCCCTGGAATTTTATCACAAATCCTGTGGTTTGCGAACTTCTCTGGGCTTCCTAGATGGCTTGGTGGTAAAGAATTCACCTGCAAGGCAGAAGACCCAGGTTCGATCCCTAGGTCAGAAAGATCCCCTGGAGAAGGGAATGGCTACCCACTCCAGAATTCTTGTCTGGAGAATTCCATGGACTGAGGAGCCTGATTTAATCCCATGGCTACAGTCCATAGGGTTGCACAGAGTCAGACAGGACTGAGCAAATAACACTTTCACTTACTTTCTCTAGATAATGAGCACAGTGGGGGCTGGGCCCCTGTCTTCTACATTTTGGCTTCCCTCTGCAGTGCCAATAATAGTGCTATTCAACTATTAACCTTGAAATAAATTTTGGCTAAAATGAATCCGTTCTCAGGAAGCCACAACTTAAAGATTTGCCCCCTGCAACTATATGCCTTAGAAAGAAATACTAAAGACAAAACCCCTTACATATGGCCCTGCTTTCACCTCTCAAGGCTTTGTCAAGAACTGGCAGTCCTGTTGATTGATAAATCCCACAGTGCTTGGCTGGTCATCGCCCTGCCCACCGTGAGACCATTGGAAACTCCCCGTCCTTGCTATCATTTGTTGCCTGCTCCAAAGCTAGAATCACTCAGTACTAAGTTTTGGTTTTAAGGCTCATGCAGAAGTATTTTCATTTGTGTCCTTTTTTTCATCTGACTCTCTAATCCCTCTCAACTTCAGATCTTTGCACAAACCTCCCGTGTCATCATTGGGGAGCTCTGGGCTCAGAGCTAAGGTAGGAAGCAAAAAGGCCCAAATCTGCACGTTTTATTTCATTGGTACATGTATTTAATCCATCTGCAAACTGTTCATTGGATAGCATTGCAGGCTTCTCTCTCTGGGAACACTAAGGTATGTGTATTCAACAGTGGAAAATAAACATAAGATTTTATTACAAAGTGCCACCGCCGCTCCTGGCATGAGTAATTTGTGCACCTGCATTTTTAAAATGTTTCAAAGTTTTTCCCCTTGGTGGATTCCGTGGTAACACACATTCGCTTCCTGCCTGTCACAGCCTGGGCCTTCTAGGCGCCTGTCATGGCTACCCCTGCTTCCCCAGAAGCCACTGTCTTCAGAGCAGATGCAGTGACCACCCCTGGAAGCCTTGGAGGGTAAGGGTACCTGTGTTGCCCTGATGAATGCCTTCCTCCCAGGAATAGGCAAAAGTGTGGGAGGGTTAATCCTTAGTGCAAAGGGGATGGGGGTGGACTTTCAGGGGAAGAGTTAAGGTCCGGTCTGCCTTCCCCAGATTTGGGGATGGTTTCTGGGGTTGCCCCCTCCTCCACACCCTTTGCCTCAGCTTTTTCATAAACATAGGAACTCCATCTTTTGCAGCTCATCACTGAGGTTCTTTAGCAAAGAAGACGATCCAGCGTGAACCAGACAGAACTGAGACACCCAGTCAGCCAGAGAGCCTAGAGAATGACAGAGGGATATTGGGGGAGGAGGGCACTATGATTCCAAACGGGGTTCAGCATCCTGGCTGTCTTTTCTCCTTTCCTTCCCCTTCTTCTGCATGATTCTGATTTTTGCAGGTGTGTAAGTCGGTCTGTATGCTCAGCACTCACTAACAATTTCCCCTGCGATATCTGTAATCTCCTGGAAATGTTCCTTGAAGCCTTGCAATGTCCCCCACAACCACCCAGAAGGCTGGCAGTTCCAAGTCATCTTTGGCACATTCGTGCTTTCTTAAAGTCATATCACCACACATGACACTCTCCTCCCTACAACAGCAGGTCTCAGAGGATGATAATAGTGACCCAGCACTACACCAACTTGATCGTTAGAGTTTCTGCTCTCTAAGCAGCACCAGGCACATAACTTGATCTAAAGAGTATTTATTTATCTGTCCAAGGCTGCAAATGGAGACAGAGGGAGCGCCACTGATGGAATCACGGGGTGTGAAATCTTCATTGTTCAATGTGATCCACAGCAATAGAATGCTTGTTTCATTTAAATAATACCGGGTTTTCAAACACTGCACACCATCTGGCTCGAGAGCTGCCTGACTCAGGCATAGGAGTGGATGGTTGTGGCATTTTGAATAGTTTAACTGCAAACCTGTTCTGGTTTTGCTTGAGGGTTAGTAATGGAGCAGTTGCTTTCACTGCTGAGGATCAAGTCCCATATTCTTGCCATGGATGCGGCTTCTGTTGACCAACTGGCCATCTCTGAACTTGACTGTCTAGGAGAATAATTTTAATAGGATTCTCTTGCAGAAGAATAAAAGAACCTCACTTTGATATCCTCTGTGATGTTTTGTTGTTTAGTCCCTAAATTGTGTCCAACTCTTTGCAACCCCATGGACTGCAGCAGTGCCAGGCTTCCCTGTCCTTCACGTTCTCCTGGAGTTTGCTCAACTCATGGCCATTGAGTTGGTGATGCCAGCCAACCATCTCATCCTCTAATAGTCCCTAAATTGTGTCCAACTCTTTGCAACCCCATGGACTGCAGCAGTGCCAGGCTTCCCTGTCCTTCACGTTCTCCTGGAGTTTGCTCAACTCATGGCCATTGAGTTGGTGATGCCAGCCAACCATCTCATCCTCTATCGTCCCCTTCTCTTCCTGCCTTCAGTCTTTCCCAGCATCAGGGTCTTTTCCAGTGAGTCAGCTCTTCACATCAAGTGGTCAAAGTACTAGAGCTTTAGCTTCAGCATTGGTCCTTCAAATGAATATTCAGGATTGATTTCCTTGAGGATTGACTGATTTTATCTCCTTCCTGTCCAAGGGACTCTCAAGACTCTTCACCACCACACTTGAAAAGCATCAATTCTTCGGTGCTCAGCCTTCTTAATGGTCCAACTCTCACATCTGCACTTGACTGCTGGAAAAACCATGGCTCTGACTCTATGGAACTTGTGGGCAAAGCGCTCCCTCTGCTTTTTAATATGCTCTTTAGGTTTGTCATAGCTTTTCTTCTGAGGAGCAAACATGTTTTAATTTTGTGGCCACAGTCACAGTCCTCAGTGATTTTGGAGCACAAGAAAAGAAAATTGGCCATCGTTTCTACCTTTCCCCATCTGTTTGCCACGAAGTGATGGGAGCAGATGCTATGATCTTAATGTTTTGAATGTTGAGTTTTAAGCCAGCTTTTTCACTCTCCTCCTGCCATTAGAGTGGTATCATCTGTATATCTGAGGCTGTTGATATTTCTCCTGGCAATCTTGATTCCAGCTTGTGCTTCATCCAGCCCAGCATTTCACATGATGTACTCTGCATATAAGTTAAATAAGCAGGGTGACAATATACAGCCTTGATGTACTCTTTTCCCAATTTGGAACCAGTCGGTTGTTCCATGTTCAGTTCTAACTTTTGCTTCTTTACCTGCATACAAGTTTCTCAGGAGACAGGTAGGATGTTCTGGTATTCAAATCTCTTGAAGAATTTTCCAGTTTGTTGTGATCCACATAGTCAAAGGCTTTAGCGCAGTCAGTGAAGCAGAAGTAGATATTTTTCTGGAGTTCTATGATCAAGCAGATGTTGGCAATTTGATCTCTGGTTCCTCTGCCTTTTCTAAGTCCAGCTTGAACATCCAGAAGTTCTCAGTTCACATGCTGTTGTAACCTAGCTTAAAGGATTTTGAGCATTACCTTGCTAGCTTGTGAGATGAGCACAATTCTACAGTAATCTGAACACTTTTTGTCATTACCTTTCTTTGGAATTGGAATGAAAGCCAACCTTTTCCAGTTCTGTAGCCACTGCTGAGTTTTCCAAATTTGCTGACATATTGAGTGCAGCATTTTAACAGCATCATCTTTTAGAGTTTGAAATAGCTCAACTGGAATGCCATCACCTCCACTAGCTTTGTTCATAGTAATACTTCCTAAGACCTACTTATCTTCACATTCCAGGATATCTGGCTTTAGATGAGTGACCACACCAACGTGGCTATCAGAGTTATTAGGACCTTTTTTGTATAGTTCTTCTGTATATTCTTGCCACTTCTTCTTAATCTCTTCTGCTTCTGTTAGTTCCTTGCTGTTTCTCTCCTTTATTGTGCCCATCTTTGGATGAAATGTTCCCTTGATATCTCTAATTTTCTTGAATAGACCTCTAGTCTTTCCCATTCCATTATTTTCCTCTATTTCTTTGCATTGTTCACTTAAGAAGGCTTTGTTATCTCTCCTTGCTATCCTCTGGAATTCTGTATTCAGTTGGGTATATCTTTCCCTTTCTTCTTTTCCTTTTGCTTCTCTTCTTTTCTTACCTTCTTTTCTAAAGCTATGATGCTTTAGTCAAGTTATAAAATTAAATTCTGGGAAAGATTTCTCAAGGAATGCCCTAGAAGTTTCTAACTGGCTCCTCTGTTAAGTCCTGCCTTAAATAGAAATATGAACTTCATCCCAAAGCAAAGATGCTTGCTGTTGTCACTAAAAACCACATGTGCACATGCTCATGCAGACCTGCATTTGTGCACATGCACACCCTATTTGTTTGTAGAGAAATCAAAGGCTTGCTTTGATGTAGTTATCTGGATTGTCTTGTGCTCAGATTGCTCATGTAATGTTACTCTGCATGTTTGCTAAGTCACTTCAGTCATGTCTGACTCTGTGGGACCCTGTGAACTGTAGCCCACCAAACTCTTCTGTCCATGGGATTCTCCAAGCAAGAATATTGGAGTGGGTTGCCATGCCCTCCTCCAGGGGATCTTCCTGACCCAGGGATCGAACCTGCATCTTTACGTCTCCTGCATTGGCAGGCAGATTCTTTTACTCTACATACAGAATATGATGAGCAGACTGGTGATAACTGAAGAGAAGGTTGCCACCTTCAGCTGGGTTGAGTAGCTCTTGACAAATATCCCTTGACTTGGATTCATTATTGCTCAGGCTCTTTCCACAGTTTTAGGCAAAGAGGCTATTTAAATTAATTATCTCATTGATTCAGGGTGAGGATACTGGATTTGGATAAGTGATGCTGTTAAAATGAACCCTACAGCTCTAGTTCCTTAATATAATAAAGGCCTCTTGTTCTTCCCATCATGTTCGTCTATGATCTGGGGGGGTAAGGTGAGACGCTGTACGGTGACACCAGCCAGGGGTCTGGTCTCTGTCTTCTGTCACCTCTATCTCTACCACACAGCTCCAAGGCAGCCTCAGAAAACAGGAGAGAAAAGAGTATGTAGAGCACATGCAGCCACTCGACCTGCCTTGACTTAAAAACCCTCCTCGGTACAAAAGGGGCTGGGAATACCTGCTCAAGGGTGTCAGACAGGGGGCAGGCCTCACCACTGATACCTTGCCTTTATTATCTGGATAATTCACGAGACAAGATCCTGCTCCAATTACAAATAATCGTTCCATTTCTCTTATCACATCTTAGTGCTGGTGGAAGGAACACGTGCAGAAGGCCATGTTCTTGAAGTTTTTCTTCTTGGGTACAAATTTAGTACCTTCTACAGGAGTAATGGGCTCAAGATGAGTTGTAAATGGAGCTGATTATAGTTATGTTATGACCACACACGTGCCTGGGGTGTTCTTCAATCTGTCTCAACCACTTCAGTCTGGCTTAGTGATTCTTTACAGTAGCAAAACTTCTTTCATTTGTAATTTGAAAAAGGCACTATAAAATCAGGCTATAAGTAATATTTCAGTAGTAGTTTCAAAGGCATTATGTTTTGAAGCATGATACTAGCTTACCATACCTAAATCCTTCCCATTGTCTGTTATGTAAGCTTACTTTTGACATAACTACTCCTAACATGTTTCTGACATACCAGGCCTATGCTATTTAAATGTTGATGATATTGATAATATGTTTTTCAGTCATTCTAAAATATTTCTTATATTGGTGACTTGTCTTGTCTTTGAAACTGTGATTGGAAACAACAGAATAGTGAAACTCCTTCAAGAGTTTTGTTAAATGGTGTTTGGACCACTTGGAATAGAAGCTACATTGTTCTTAGCTCCAAGTTTCATATGTTTGTATGCAACTGCTTTCTTGTGTCTGAAATAAATTTGCTGTAGTCTTTGTCTCCATTCTAAACACACTGTACAAACAAGGGCCTGCTTCTCGGGAGAGTAACCAAGCCAAGGATGTCATGTTCCATCTTGATGATGAAATGCAGATTTGTTGTTAAAAGGCAAATTCTTCATTTTCAAAAGTGGAATAGAAATGATGCTTCAGAAGATTTTAGCTAATGAAATTTACCCTCTTCTCCCCCTCCTAAAAAAAAAAAAAAAAAGAATTTAGGGATATACTCTGGAGCTTAGCCCAGAGTATTTCATTTGGCTTCAGAATGTATACATTTTCTTTTACTTCATCATCTTGCCTGATGGTATTTTATTGTGCAGAGGGTAGCAAACCAAGGTCGATCACCTTGTTGAGCTTAGGACCACTGCCTGCTTGGTTTGCCTGATTTGTTTCCATGGCTTGTGGCTGTTGAAGCTGAGCCTGTGTGGTTTCTGGCTGGTCCAAGTTGAGGAAGCTGAACCCAAAGGTGCGGTCGCTCTACAGCCTCTCCCCTGTGTAGTCCTTTCTTCATCTTCTTTGAAGTCATTTGTGCAAGAGAGGAGGCTGGGGATGCCTCTTTCCTTCCAACATTTCTATCAGCTTAGGCTGAGTTTTCAGTTTGGACTCTGCTTTGGGAGTTTCTGGAGAAGGAAATGGCAACCCACTCCAGTGTTCTTGTCTGGAGAATCCCGTGGACAGAGGAGCCTGGTGGGCTGCTGTCCGTAGGGTCACACAGAGTCGGACGTGGCTGAAGCGACTTAGCATGCATGCATGCATTGGAGAAGGAAATGGCAACCCACTCCAGTATTCTTGCCTGGAGAATCCCAGGGACAGAGAAGCCTGGTGGGCTGCTGTCCATAGGGTTGCACAGAGTCAGACACGACTGAAGCGACTGAGCTTGCATGCATTGGGAGTTTCTAGGCTTTGAGACGGAGAAGGCAATGGCACCCCACTCCAGTAATCTTGCCTGGAAAATCCCATGGACGGAGGTGCCTGGTAGGCTGCAGTCCATGGGGTCGCTAAGAGTCGGACACGACTGAGCAACTTCCTTTCACTTTTCACTTTCATGCATTGGAGAAGGAAATAGCAACCCACTCCAGTGTTCTTGCCTGGAGAATCCCAGGGATGGGGGAGCCTGGTGGGCTGCCGTCTGTGGGGTCGCACAGAGTCGGACACGACTGAAGCGACTTAGCAGCAGCAGCAGCAGCAGGCTTTGAGAGGATATACTTTTCCAGCTCACCAATGAGTCTGGGTAGATGTCGGTTTTTTTTTTCAGCCTCCTCAGTCAGTTCTCCACAAATATCCAAACATGAAAGTCTCATTTTGCTCTTTTGTTTCTGTTCCCATGGCTTGGGTGAGCCACGGTGGATGCAGGTTGCCACTATGGACAGAACGAGGGGTACAGATGAATGGAGCTCTCCAGCTCCATTCAACACAGCTGCCCTCAAGTTACCAAAGGCTTGTGTGGAGATAGTAGCCCTGTGAAGGGGGGATCTGCAGGGGAACCTGCCAGAACCTCAGAAGATGCAACAAACCCAGTTGCTGGGAGAAGCATCCACTTTCCTTCCTATGGGGTGCTGGGGAGCTAGGCATCAAATAGCTTTTTGGGTTTTTGTTGTTGTTTGGTTTTCTGATTTTTTTTTCCTGCTTTGTTACAAACTCCAGTGTGACTTTGAAAATTCAGTTTCAGACTGTCCCATGCATCCCTCATCCTCAAGACCAGGAGGGAAGAAATCAGACCCAGGATTTCACCAGGATTGTAGTACAGTGGAATGGATCAACCAAGATGCTTTTAAATGCCCGCAGCTTCTCAGTGCAGAAGAATGCAGATGAGGCATCTGTTAGACCAGTGTGGTGGTCTCCAGGTGCCCAGTGGCCCTGGGGAAAAATATAAAAGAACCTCTAGAAGACAAACAGCAGCGACCCACACACCAGAGGGGTCCCATCCGAGGCGAGGCTACATGGTTCACCCTGATGTTAACGTGGATGAAGGAAGGGACTGAATGACATTCCCAACCCACAGTGATTCCATTTCATCATTTTGTACACATACGTTCACGATGTGCTATATGTTATATATAATTTACTAAAGCATGCTTTTAAAAATAGATTTGAGGAGCATGGAGCCCCCAGAAGCGTATGTTATTGTACTGGGCTTGAGTTTCTGCTTCCCTCCCACAGGGAACTGCTGAGGGTCTATTTGAGGGCATGAATATGGAAAATTCAGCTCCAGCTCCCCCACCCCACTCCCCAAACAGCACTGCAGAACTGTGCTGAGCTCCTGTGGTTTGGAAAGAACAGATGCAAGAGACAAAATAAGTACAGAAGGAATTTGGGGAATGGGTCCTAAGAATCACCACATTTCCTATCACTCTCAGAAAATGCATCTCTTTTCAGGGGTACTGTACATCTGTGTGGCTCCAAACCACCAATTATTTTTCCAAGCAGCCTAATTACAGCCTTCTCCTGAAAATGCCAAACACTCCAATGAAATACAGCTTCAGAAATTTTCACTTACGTTAATTGGTTCCAATTACTCAGACCTGCTTTGGCCCCCCCAAAAAAACATGCGAGCCAAGTTCTTTTTTTTTCCTCTCTCTTCCCATTCACTTTTTCCAGAAAAAACAGTAGAGAGCTACCCCTTGAATTCTACATATTTTATTAGAACACGACCTAACAGGACAGGAAGTATAATTGAAGGAGGCGGGGAGGACCCTGTCCCAGTGGACACTGACCCTCCACATCTGCACGGGCCCTGAGAGGCCACAGATGTCACAGGCCTTCCTCTCGAACCACTCTGAATGTAATCTGCTGGGCTTGGTTTGCTGCCTGTATATGCACGTCAAAGACTGTGGCCATGGATTATTTATAAGATGTTCACTTCCAATTAGCGCCGCTTAAAATGTGAGCTTCAAGTTGGCACATGCAGCAGCCGCAGTCTGCTCTGAAAGGTTGGGCAGGTCAGGGGTGGTAAGTAAGCCTCTTGCCGAGAGAGTGTGCACACGTTAGCTGAAGTAGCATTTGGAAGCCTCCCTGTTTGCAGACAGACTCTTATTTCAGTTAGCAGCGCTTTATGTGACATCATAAAAGACATACAAGGGCCCTTTTTCAGGGCCAGATCCAGGATGGATCTGGGGGCCATGGGTCGTTTGAGTCCATGACTCCTCAAGTACCCACTTGGAGAATCAGCAGGTCTCATTTCAGATCTGTGTCTGCCTCTGTGGAAAACCCCTGTTTTCTAACATGATTGAGACTCACAGGCATTGCCTCCTTACTCCACGATCTAGTATGGTGGGAAGAGCTACTGGGAAAATCAGTTTAATTTACCCATTTTAACCAAATCTAATTAACCAAATTTAATTAACCCATTTGCTGAGGTTAATGAAACCCTTGTTAACTTGAGTCAGGAGGGGCATGAACAGGAGGGCCTTTGAAGCTCAGATCCCTAATAGGATCCATGCCTTTGGGAGCCATGAACCTCTCAAAGCCAGGATAAAGAGGTTGGCACTTTGAATCTTTTCTCAGGAAGGGAGTCAAGGGGGCATTCTGCAGAGACAGTGGACAGCACTCTAGTCTCTCCTAAAGTTATTCAGAGCTCGAAATTGTCATTTAGTCTAAAACCCAGGGGATTTCAGGTATCAAGGGCATATTCCATAAAATTGCAGTAGGTCATTCCTTTGCCAAGTGGAAATGACCTGGGGTCCACTTGCTCTGTCTAGTAGCTGTCCTGCTGTTCCATATTATCAGAAGCCCCATTCTCAGTTAAGGGTGTTTACGAGGCAGACATTCAGACCCAGACTGATGATTCTCCTGCCTGGAGCTCAGGATCAGGACGATGAACTGGCAAGATCACTGTGTTTTAGTTGGCAGGGGTCACTGTCACAAAACTCTCCTTCATCTGGCATTGGCTGAGAGCCCCATCCACGGACTCAACTCAGGGGTCTGGACACCATGCAGTCTGTGCCCTTCTCTCCTCTGCGGTGGTGTTTCTTTAGTGGTTCCTGAACTCTTCTGAACCTTGGGAGACAGCTTCCAAAGCATGTCTTTAGCAGGAAGGTGGCCCCCCTCTTTTTTGGAATGTCAAGTTTGATCCTAGGAGATAAAGAATTTAGAAGACCTTTGCACACGTGCAGAGGCTAGGAGCTAAACAGAATCTTCTGAAATCAGAGTGCATCTGCCAGGACATAGAGGAGGTTGAGAGTGTAGAGAGCGGTCGGGGGGTGTCTCAGAATTCCACTGGGAGTTTTTTCCTTCTTGATTCAAAAGATGGTGTGATCTGTTCAGGACTGATCTGGCCAGGAGGAGAGGTTTGGGGCTCTCGCACATCACTGAATGCAATGGGCTCAAAATCTAGGGCTGAGCAAGGAGGGGCTCAAAGTAGCACGAGAGGCATTTTGCTCCACTCCGAAGGCTGGTGATTCCAGTCACACTCTCCATGTCTGTGACCTTGAGTTCAAAGAGTAGAAAGGCCAAGTGAAGCCTTTCTGTTTTTTAAAGGGGTGTGTTCAGTAAGCCCCCTCCTCCCTCAGTCTTTGGAAAGAAGAATGTACAAAATGCTAGATAAATGGTTTCATGCCTGATCCACCAAACAGGGAAGGGAAGAAAGCAGCTGAATGCAATAGAATGGATTTCCGTAGGATGGAACAATGTCAGTGGGAAAACACAGTAACAAGATTGGGATCAGATTTACCACAAGAGCAGAGCTTTTTCTGTATTGATTATTTAAGTCTTCTTCAAAAGAATTTTCCTGAGATGGTAGAAAAACTCAATGAAAAGGCTTCATTTATTCATTTATGGGTGGAGATGGAAAAAATACATTAAAAAAGTATAACAAAAATGGACATTATGAAATATAGAAAGTATTTTGGGAGTGTTTTCCTGGAAATTTTCTAGTCTTTCAGAAAGTGCTTTTTTCCTAATATGTCTTGAGTCTTCTCCATCTTCCTCATCCATTGTTTAGATAAATGCCTCCAAATGACTTTTAGCCATCATTCTGAAGCAAAAGTGGTTTAGGTGTACCAGAATTGAAATAGTTCTATGTTAATGAATTGATAAAGTGGTATTCCTATTGGGTCCTCTTTATCCTCCCCTTAGAGGGTCAGCGAGGCCAAGAATTCATTCATGGAGCAAATATTCAAGACTACTGTTGGAAATACAAAGGAAAAAAAGTGATGCATTTTGTTCTCAGGGAGTGATTAATCTAGTGATTCAGAGAAGATCAACACACAAGCAAGGTTGAAGTTCCTACACATTGCCAACCACAGGCAAGTCAAGTCAGTATTGCCTTTATTATCCAATCAGCATCAGAGTGATCATTTTCAGACATCATGGGGGCAATCAAACACAGACAGGTGGCACGCACAGAACGAGGATCCTGGAGGTATTTTGTGCTCATCTACATCCTCTCCCGAGGCCGCTGGTCCCAGAACCATGAGGGGAGCTGATGTACTCAAGGCCACAGAGCTTCAGGTGACAGAGAAGGGCTCGAGCATACATTTCCTTACTCCAATTCCAGAGCTCCCATTCAATTTCATAATGAAAAGTTTATTTCCCTTCAGCTTTCCTTTGTGACATTCCCTTAACAGCACTGAGATATGAAACCCAAGATGCGCGTTCTGGTCTCTGGGTCACCCCTGACCAGCCATGAGTGTTTAAGCAAGATGCAGACCTCTCTAGATTTCAGATTCCTCATCGATCAGATGAGGTAATTAGGCTTTTCCAGTGCTCGCCACACTTCTCCATCAAAGTACCTCTCCTAGCAGAGCAGAGTGGATGATGATCGGAATAAGAGTTTGGAGGTGTGTCAGTAAGTGGCCCCCTACAAGCAAGAAATGCATTTGAAGTGTTGGGATTTGTCATAGTGGTTTGTGTGACTTCTGCATTTTACTTAATATATCTGTGTTTGTTTTCATGTAAAAGCAATGTTTGAAATGTCTTACTGTCAGTTGGAGTTAATTTGCCAAGGGGAGCCTGTTTATCCTGGGGTGTAAGGGTGGAGTGGTGTCCTAGACTTCTTTTCTCCTCGTGTATACCCTGCTCTGTGTCCATGTTTCTTATTTCACCCTGCACTCCTCTTCCTGGTTTCAACAATGTAAGCAGCTTTCTCACCATGGTGTTCAATGGCACTCAAGAATGGCTGTTTGTTTGAGAGAGTACCTGAAAGGGAAATTAGCAACCTAGGCAGTGTCTAGAAAAGGACACAGATATTTATCAGATGGAAACAAGAGGCTGCTCTTCTAGATGAGATCGGCAGCTAGTTCATCAACCTGGACTCTATCTGATGGAAATCTGCCTTGGTGTTGAGCCACATTTTAATCCTTTGCCTCAGATCTTTTCTGGAAAGAGGTGGGCCGTGGATGTTGTCGAGTCTCTAAGTTGTGTTCGACTCTTTGTGACCCCAATGCGGCATGCCAGGCTTCCCTGTCCTTCACTATCTCCCGGAGTTTACTCAGACTCATGTCCATTGAGTCAATGATGCCATCCAAACATCTAATCCTCTGTCACCCACTTCTCCTCCTGCCCTCAATCTTGCCCAGCATCAGCATCTTTTCCAATGAGTCAGTTCTTTGCATCAGGTGGCCAAAGTATTGGAGTTTCATCTTCAAATCAAAGTCCTTTGAATGAATATTCAGGGTTGATTTCCTTTAGGATTGACTGATTTGATCTTGGTGTCCAAGGGACTCTCAAGAATCTTCTCCAGTACCACAGTTTGAAAGTAAAAGCTGTGACAAACCTAGATAGTGTATTAAAAAGCAGAGACACCACTTAGCTGACAAAAGTCCATATAGTTAAAGCTATGGTTTTTCCAATACTCATGTACAAATGTGAGAGTTGGGCTATGGATAAATATTTGGATTTCAAAGGCACTAGATTAAACCTCTTTGAAAAAAAATGCAACATTACCTCTTATTCAGATGCAAATCTTTTGAGTACCTCAGCTTGCCAACACCAAAGCAGAGTATCAGTTTCTAGTTTGGTTTTCCTCCACTCCTCTCTGACTGTGGCTCCCATCACCTTCTGGGTGTATGTGTGTTGGGGGAGGATTTAGGATAGAGGGTGAAAATGGGGATGTTTCTCACCCAGTCCTGGGCAGTGATCAGCAAGGACAGGGAGATCGGCCAAATTTCTTGTCTGCTGCAGCAGCAAAGCCCTTCTCCCCAGTGGCTCTTCCAGATGGAAATTACTCAAGTGTTCTGACCATTTCCCAGAGGGTGAAGTGGACAGGATGAGGAGGGATGCTCGCTCTTTTGAGAAAACCGAGCCCACGTGCATCATGCTGCTTGCGGGCATCTTCAGGCACCGTGCACATAGTAGATACCCAAGAATGGTTTATCAGATTCACGAATCAGTGCTAGTTCATCACCGAAACGTTGGAACATGGCTTATGAAAAAGAATAGCCCCTTAAAACCCAGTATCTCAGCTCAGGTTTAGTTTCAAATCCTATAAATATTTAGAGACTAACAAACAGCTCTAGATGAATCCAGGTTGTGGAATTTAGGCTCACCAAGTGGTTTCAACTCTGGTTGAAGAGTCGAAGCACAAGACAAGCTTTCTAAAAATACTGATGCCCAGGCTGCACTCCAGTGTAACTGAATCAGAAACTCTTGGGAGGGACCTGGGTATAGGCAATTCAAAATTTTTTTCCAGGTGATTCTGGGGCATAGGATTATGAATGGCTCATCTAACCAGGCAGGTGAAGTCATTTTCCCTGGACCTCCCCAGGCTGGGGGTAGTGCTGGCTTCCCATCCAATCCTGTGCTCTTTCCCACACACCCCAGCAGCCCTCCTTTACCCCTGTGGCCTGTGGGAGAACTTGAACTTTTCCACTGGGAAAAGGGAGCAGTTGTTGACCCACTAACCCCCTGGAAACAAGTGCTTCAGCACCATGGGAATTTTCCTGGTCCTATTTGTGGAAATGGTCCAACGTTGGATGTTTTTCCAGGAAAGGATATTATGAGCAGGGTCCCTTTGGTAACTGCCTATAAGCATTATTTGTGAGGCATGGGAAGATTCTAGCCCTAAAATATCCCCTTTGCCTTCAGTTACTTATGCTGAAAGGCATCTCCCAGGAATATTTAGAGGGGGTTAAGATAGATTACTTCATAGAATATAAATGAGGCTGTAGGTGACCTCTTTTCTCTCTGCTAGTCTAAATGAAGGGCTGATCATTGGAGTACCTAGCATGGTGCTTGGCCATCATAGTTTTACAATATGTATATGGTAACTTTTTACAGTTTATTTGAATTTTTTTTCTTTTATTGAAGTATAGTTGATGGTTGCTGCTGCTGCTAAGTCACTTCAGTCATGTCCGACTCTGTGTGACCCCATAGATGGCAGCCCACCAGGCTCCACCGTCCCTGAGATTCTCCAGGCAAGAACACTGGAGTGGGTTGCCATTTCCTTCTCCAATGCATGAAAGTGAAAAGTGAAAGTAAAGTTGCTCAGTCGTGTCCGACTCTTTGCGACCTCATGGACTGCAGCCCACCAGGCTCCTCTGTCCATGGGATTTTCCAGGCAAGAGTACTGGAGTGGGGTGCCATTGCCTTCTCCTAGTTGATGGTACAATGTTATATAAGTTCTAAGTATACGATGTAGTGATGCACAGTTTTAAACGTTATTGTAGTTACTGTAAAATACTGGCTACATTCCCTGTGGTGTGTAGTTCATAGCTTATTTTGTAGATCATGGTTCATACCTCTTAATGCTATACCCTCTTATTTCCCCTCCTGTATTCCCTTCCTCTGGAGAAGGCAATGGCAACCCACTCCAGTGTTCTTGCCTGGAGAATCCCAGGGACGGGGGAGCCTGGTGGGCTGCCATCTCTGGGGTCGCACAGAGTCGGACACGACTGAAGCGACTTAGCAGCTTAGCAGCAGCAGCAGCATTCCCTTCCTCCATTGGTTACCACCAGCTTGTTCTCTGTATCTGTGAATCTGTTTCTCTTTTGTTATATTCACTGGTTTGTTGTATTTTTAAAGTTTCACATATAAGTGACATCATACAGTCTTTATCTTTCTTTATCTGACTTATATCACTTAGCATAATGCCTCCAAGGCACTTAGAGATATACCCTCCATCCATATTGCTGCAAATGGCAAAATTTCATTCTTTTTTATGGCTGAGTAGTATTCCTGTATGTGTGTGTGTGTGTGTGTGTGTGTATTCTACATCTTCTTCATCTTTCTATCTGTTGATGGACACTTAGGTTGCTTCCATAGCTTGGCAAGTACAAATAATGCTGTTATGAATATTGAGGTGCTTGTATCTTTTTGAATTAGTGCTTTTGGGGTTTTGGATGTATATCCAGGAGTGAAATTGCAGGGATATACATCAGTTCAATTTTTAAAACTCTAATGTGTAAGAAAACTATGCTGGGCTTTAGGTACATTGTCTAATTTAATTATTACCACCACACTTAGGAGGTAGTTGTTATTATCCTTGTAATGAGGATATACATTCTGAGACTCACATTCTAATTCTGATGCCTATAGGTTTCAATGAAACCAGGAGATTCTCTGAGCTCAGACTAACACTTTTGCTTCATTTATGAAATGGGCCCTTGCCATAAGAGGGAGGGGCATGGTTTTCTCTGGGGATGCCTGATATTTAATTGTTTATCAAAGATTCAAGCCTTATAAACATTAGTGCATCAGCTTTTTCCAAAAGTGGAAAAACCAAAGCCCTTGAGTCTCTTGGTTTGGTGTTCAGATCCTAGTCTGATCATTTTCTGGCTGGTAAAAAAAAGAAAAAAGACTGAACTTGTACGACCCCCACTCTCAGAAGGAGGGAAGGAGAGAGGAAAAAAAGAAGAGACGACGAGGGCAGGGAAATGGAGAGTAAGGAAGAGTATACAGAAGAAGGGAAATAAAGAAAAAGGAGAGGGAGCAGGTGGCGGGGGGTGGGGGTGGGGAGGTGGAGGAGGACCTGAGTGTGATGCGGAGGCAGGAGATGGATGCTGTGTGGACCTAGCTACGCTGCACTGCAGGGCGTAGGACACTCGAGAGGAGAAGTGCTTTTTAAAGCACATTTCATTCTTTTTTTTATGTATGTATTTTAATTGAAGGGTAATTGCTTTACAGTATTGTGTTGGTTTCTGCCAAACATCATCATGAATCAGCCATAGGTATACATATCCAAGCC